>JABFQD010000379.1:0-27559 GCA_022817045.1 Psix sp. ZL-2020
GAGAAAAATTAAAACTGTTTTTTCCGTCCGAAGTGGAGATAAAAGTTCTTTTTCTAATTGTTGATTTAACAAATATTCAGATCGATAGCTCAAAAAGTTTTTCGTCTCTTTTAGAGAAAAATATGACTTCGAGCTTTGCATTTGCTTTGAAAACAGAAACAGAGAATTCATTTGGCAGAAGAAAAAATGATTGTTCTCACAGAATTTATTTTTCATCTTCTTCTTAATCCAATTCAAACGATCAATTTAATTTGTCTGTCGTTGACGTAACGACGGTCACTTTAATATTCTACTATACAACAAATTCCGTTACTCTACATTTGTCTGTCAATTTCTATCTGCCAAACGTATTTTATAAATTGCTTTGCTGCATTAGTGTTTACGGTTAAAAAGCATTGACCAGCAATGACATGAAAAGAATGGTCGCGAAGACGTCAAGTGGTTGAAATAGCTGGATAAAAATAGGGTGTCGCGGGGAAGTACTTCACTTGGATAAAAGCGTGCCGCAGCGGTCCAGTAGACAAAGAGTTAATCTTCCTTTTAATTTTTTCCCCTTGGCTTCCTTTTTGAGCATTTAATTTCTTTTGCCTCGCATATGTATTCCTGGTTTACTGCGCCGACCAGCTTTCAACCATGTTTTCTCTTTCATTTGAGCTGCTGTAATTTCTTAACCCGTATGCTAATGAATTGAGAAATTCATACGAGCATTTATTTTGAGATTTTATTCTGTGATTTGTTAGGTAGAGAAACAAATTCCAAATATAGTATTTCCTTTTATGTAAAAACCAAACGAAAGCATATATATATAACGAATGAAAATAATCCTTCCGTTTAATTTCAGTTATTAAAAGCAATATCCGCTCCATTGTCATTATTAGTCTTTATTATTTATGATATTAATATAACGGTTTGACGAATGGTACTGCATGTAAAATTTATTCACAGTTTACCGAACGGTCTCATTCGGATTCTTGATAAACGGAATACGATTCATTTGTTTCATGAATTAACAACAATTTTACATGTCACACTGGAGCTTATATCAAAAAGTCTTCTAATTTGAAGCAGCTTTTATATGGAAACTTGCCGCGTTTGATATATTATATCTTTCATTCAATCTCTTGTTTGGAATTATCCGTTCGGCTGTGGTACAAACGGAGGAGTTACAATATATGTGAAATTTATTCAAGTTAAATAAAGCATCACTATTTCAAAATAATTATCAGACGTCAGCGTTTATTATATTCGTTTGATTCAATTATGAAGGATAATGCTAATGTTCCCGGGACAAAAGTGTATCTTTTCAACGCATTGCTTTAATTAGTCGGCGCGCTCGATTTTCGCGCACACATTAATAATTGTTCGAACCAACATTTACTTTCAAACTACCTATTCGATCGATAACTCTGATATCGAGATTTCAAAAGTTTTCTGTAAATTAGATGTGAAGCCATGTAACTGATAAGACGTTCTTATCGCTATCGGGCAAAATCATGGCAAACAACTTGCATTCATTGTCTAAAATAGTTTAATAAAATTATTTTCCGTTCCAGGTTTACATCAAGTTAAAACTATTTTTACATTCCAAACAAATCGTCACTCAATAAATAGATCGCTCTGACGCTTCACGCATAATAATACCAGTATTAGACAGCGATTCTGTCTGACATATAATATTGCGATCGTACGATCAAGATTTACATACCGCCTTCGGCGTTAATACATTGTACCACGGCAGGTTTATGACGAACTGCTGTAAAGTCGCAGCTCCAAATTAGTTACTGTGTACTTATATGGATATATTCTTACTAAATGAGATTAAAGTTAGATTTAATTTAATTAAAAAGTAAAGACTCAACTGTTATTAATTATATTTTAAATATATTAGTAATATATAGAAAGATTTTATTATATTTGATGTAGAATTTCGATATACGTATATAGTAGAATATTTACAAATCAATAATACGCAGCATTTATTTGAAAACACTTTAAAACTATATTTAAATTATGTTGAATATATTCAATGTTATCAGCATATTTTCAACACATGTTTCATATGTTGTTATTATATTGATAATATTTATATGACTTTTATCATAATAATGTATATTGCAATTATTGCATGAAGTTGGGGAAAGTTTTTTCGAGCGGGTGCGTCGTACTAAAATACATTCGATTTAAAAATTGTTTCCGAATTCAATGAAGAACAATTTCCCTTAACTGTCTTCAAAATTAGCAAAACACATGCTATAAATACTGATATGTTGAGTTTGATTAAAAGCAAATTTTTATTCATCTGATTCTAATGCCACCTAGCGTGAAGATCCATTATTTTCAAGGCAATAATTTCGAATAGTAGATTGCGAGTATTATTTTTTTTTTTATAATAGGCCGATATGACGAAACTTCATGGAGACTAATAGTCATTTGAAAATGATACAATTTTTGTGATTAGCATAAATTTTTGAATTTTAAATGAACCCTATATTTTTACATTCTTATACCGTTAATTTTCATATAATTTGTTATCATGACCGTAACGTAAAGCAATTATGATTACTCTTCCAAAAGACCGATTTTTTCAATCTAAGAAATTGTATTAAGTTGCTCAAAAATAAGTAATGAATCGTCAAAAATTGCATAGTCTAGGACAAACAAAAACGATCGGCAGTTGTTAACGGCTATTACAGAGCGCGCGAAGAAAAAATATGGTAATTGAAGCAGTAATTCATATGAGGATTTTCCATTCGATATACGTTGCTTGCGGTGAATTATGGAATAACATTGTTTACGAGACAGCTAAAACAAACAATCTGAACAATTTCTACGCAAAATCGTTGCGTTCTCAAAGTTCATTTGTTTTCGTTTTTCCGACTTGTTATTGTATTGTTTTACATTTCGTTATTTGATTGTCTTTGATTTATTATTGATTATTTATTAATATTCCTCCAGTGAAATAATTTTTTATAGGTAAAAACAACGTAAAAGCAAGTGAACTGCGTTGAAATGTTTTTATTTATTTCACAGAATATTTTGAAATTTCGCAACGACCGTCTTGTTGAAAAATTAAGAAATTTTGTTTCAGATACTTTATATAGTTTTTATGCGAGGTTCTTTAATACAATTTTGTTACATAAAAGATTTTGCGAGAGATTGTGTTCAATAACTTTGTAAACTTATTGTTTATTGTTTTTTGTTTGATTTAGTTTTTGAACACTTTTTCGGAAAAGTTTGATGTTAAATTACTTAACTGGTTTCGAGTTGTAATTAATATTAAATTTTAACTTTTTTCGAACTCAATTATTCTCGAAATCAAATTCTTTTTGATTGAAGCTGTGCATGGTAAAGCATTTAAACTTTTACGAAATATCATATTACATGTCAGAGGTAGGTTTCAAAAATAAATCAAATTAGAATCTATAATAATATATTCAAAATGATTTAGCGGACCTTAAATCAATTAATATGAATCTGTTTTATTAGATTTAGATATTAATGTTTAATTCATTATAAAAAAATGTACTAAAAATTTAATCTTTAAACCAATTAGTTCCAACCTTCTTTCTTATATATTCAAAAGCCTGTAAGAAAGTATATTAACTTTTGCAAAAAAATTCAAATTCACTGCATTATTCTAAATATGCATTGAAATCACGGTTAAAACTCTCATGTTTTGATAACTGCTGCATAAACTTTAGCAATCAGCGTTAACAAGATTATAGTTGAAAAGAATATATAAGGTCTAATTAATTGGTTCAATTATTTAAGCTGTAATACTAGTTGATTTATCCGTTAGATCAATAATATTTTCCAAAAGAACAGATAAATACGATTACAATTTTATTATTATATAAATTTCATGGTAAAATAAAATAATTCTAAATTAGAATAATCTATACATTAATAGAATTTTGTTTAACAGCAATAACTACCAGAGGGCATGTAATTTAATATTTAGGTGAATCGAACAAAAATAAAAGTTGTAATAAGTATGTTTATATCAAGTTGAATAATATCATGCATGATCTTACGAATACAAAAAAATCTACCAAATCGTGTTAGGTAAAAATACATTAAATGTAAAAAATTATATTATTCCATATGAAAAATATCACCATTATTCAATTCGCAATATGTATTCGATTTACTTTTTAGAAATGAAGCCTCAGTGAAAATAATCACATTTTAACAATACAAAAAAATGCAATATATTTCTATTGTCTTTCCATTGTTCTCTATTTGTCGAAAAAAAATTTAGATATCAATAAATATATGTTGAGAATATTTTAATGATATATATGGTTTTAAAAAATATCCGATTTATTATTCATATATTTTAAGTATTTTTTATGTATTATTATGATCAATTATTGTGATATTTTAGTATGATATATTAATATTTTCATCATATATTAATCGCTTCGCATATTATATATGGTTATTATAGAATTGCATTACTAATAAATTAAGTTACACCATCGTATCGACTATCATCAATACCAGTTTATCTAATTTTATTCTCTCAGTTCAAAGTGGGAAATGGGATCCTATGGAAGCTTTGATAACAATTAACGTTGCAATTGGGTTTAAAAAATCTCGGCAATAGTTCGAATCCATTTAAATCGCCGGTCGATTAAATTATCCGCTCGGGCGAAAAGGTATGCAAGAAAACAATGAAGAAGAATAATGAAAAAGCGCGCGAAAGCTAAATTCAAAGAAAACGCAGACAGCGCGGCTTTCGAAGTGTCTCGTATTCACGAGGAAATAGTGACTACGGCGGTGGCTCGCAGTTACACGGAAAGTCCGAAGTGGTCGGCAGACGAGAGCGTAAAAGTAATGTTGGAAGTTAGAAATTAGTAGTGTTGCCGAGCGTTTAAAAGATAAAAGTAAACTTTTCCCATTAATAGCACGTTGGAGTGGTGTGCCGCGCGCTACCTCGTCGACGCTATCGGACTCAATTGCGAGGCCTCCGCGAGGCGCCCCTGTAATTATTTAAAAACTTTCCGACCGACAATTTCGACCGCGCGATTCGCCCATATCGTTACGCATCACGACATCGCCGCTTACGTCTAATTCTTTCGTAACACGAATTGCTTGTCCCCCAGTTTTTTCTACTCTGCTAAAAAAGGAAAAAGAAAAAAGAAAAAAATGCTATTCCGACAAAATATGAAACGTAATCGCTCATTCCGCTGCTGACAGTGTCTCGGAAATATTTGCCCAATGGAATCCCAGAGACGGTAATTAAAACGTCAACTAGGGACCGACTTTTTCGCATTACCCAAAGATTACGCTTGTAAGCTCCAAATGATTCTGTAATCCACGGACGATTCGTCACGCGCAATAAACCGCCGCTCGTTTAATTGATCTGATCTTTTTCCATTTTAATGCCTACGAACCCACCCCTGTCTGCACTCAACCAGTCAAACACGCCGAGCCACAAAATTGTCCGCTAATTGCACTCAACAATTGCCCTGGGAATTTATTGTGTTATCAGTTGGGTTTCGATGCAAGATCATTGTTCGTTTTATCTATCCAACATAGGGGTCACGTGGGTGGGATATTTACATTTGGCGGGATAGAATCGGCTGTTGCAAAATGACTAAGTTGGCAAAGACAAACAAGTCAGAAACTTTTTCAAGACTGACAATCACTTTTTGATTTTTAAACTGGAATTATTATATTTTTTGCTTATTCACTATCTACTGTTTTCATTAGCTTTGACATAAATAATTCGAAGGAGGACGTAGTTATTGAATTAATTTAGTGAATTGAAATTTTATTGAAAAAATAACTCGGTTACATTATTTCAAAAAACGGACCTTTAATTTTACATGCAGATTCTCGGCGTTTCAATATAGCAAACAACTGATGAAATTGTTCTTATATTTTTTCATTTATTCCTACTTAAACACGTCAATTTAAACTTTGAATTGAAATTGAAAAATGAAATAGCAAAAATTACGAAATCTGATTTTATGAACTTTTCATTGGATGCCTTTGCCAAATTGGAATTCATATTCTTGCTATGGCTAAATTTTTCTTACGAAAAATTCTGTTTAAACACAAATATGAGTTAAATTTAAATGATTAAAATTTGAATAGGATTCGAAAAAACTATTACACGAAGATTAAAAATTCAAAAATGGGACATTTTATTCAAACAACATTTCAAAATTAAAAACTAAAATCAAACCTATGATCTCCATTCGGACGAAAATATTTCCAAAATTTGAACTAACTAAAATAACTTAAAATAAATTCCAAACTTTTAAGAAACGTGACTAATGATTGGTGAATTCCACCTATCTTAGAATATCTCTAAGTACTCAGTCACGATCCTGCTACTAATTAATATCTAAACGATACTTCCATTTACGTAGGGATCACGCAAAAATCTTTCCGGTGACATTTTGAAGTGGATTCAAGAGCTCTTGGGCAACGCAATTTTTTAGTCGATTCCTCCCATCTTTCATCGGAGGGTGAAACTTTTGTCTGCGTATAGATGAAATTAGATTACTGATAGAAGCTCGTTAGTTGCGGTCACGGAGCGCGTCGCGACCTGATTCGAATTTATTATCTGACGTTCGCTGCGTTAATCACTTTCGATGCACCTATGTACTACTCTAACTGATCCGCGAAAATGATACCACTCCGTTATAATTCATCATTCCGTTATAACTATTAATCGCTATTTATGAAATATAATGTACGCCGGGATCCACGCACACCAAGCGGTCCATTTATCAGAAGCGGTGCGCGCTGGTGCGTTGTAAGTGATTCGAAATTAATTTTTTAATGGGGCTTTTGGGGATGATTAATTAGGTTCGCGGCTATATTTTCCAAACCTGACGTCGATTAAGGGTCTCGACAGTCTAATTCGTTTCACTAACTGTGTCTGTCTATTTGATGAAACAGATTTTGTCGCAACTCAGAAATTTATCTAACCTATACGAACTGATGACTGACATTCATTTGCCACATTATATTTTATCTTATTCACTCTCTGTTTTAATTTCAAAACTTGATTTTTGTTATTTTATTAATTATTGTTATGTTTTCGATTCTTTTATGTTGATAAATCCCGTCTGCTTTGTCATAAAGAGCAAATATTTTGGTTTCAATGGTAAACTGGAATCAATTCAAATTTATATCTTTATCAAATATGAAGTAAAAAAACGAGACCATATTCAATGATGAAAAAATAATTTGATAAATATTGCTCATTATGGAAGTAACTCAAAAGGGCATAATTATTATATCATCAGGCAATGTAATATTTCCTGATGAAATATTGATGAAATATCAATATGATACATATATATATTGATACCATATTGTCAACATATGATAATTAGTATCAATATATATACTTTATTAATATATTGAATATAATCGATATATGGACAATATATCATCAATATATGTTTAATATGTAATAGTATGTATTGTCAGCATATTATGCAACATTCACAAAGTATTATTGATTGTGAATAATATATTAACATATAATGCTCAATATTTATAATGTATGATTTGCATATGATCGTTTTTACTACATTGTAGAACGTACATGTAACGAAAAATTCTATATAATAATAAACAAAAATGAAGAATAGCCTATTTTCGGCACAAAATACAAGCATGAAAATCCATTCGATACATTTCCTCAAAATTGCATGCTTTCTTTTAATTTATTCATCTTGTGTGCAATGTAATACTTAATCAGATCTCCCAATTGAATGGTCTGGTTGGATTCTATCGTTACAGATGAAAGTGATGGTTTTGGCGTCACAATCTAGGTACTTCATAGCGTTATTTGATTGGGCATTTCTGACTGTTCTCTACCGTTTTCATTCGCGCTTAATCGGCCATCATTGACTGCCCTGTATGGCGTTTTTGCAAAGACCATTTTGAACACCAAAAGAAAACTGTTGCAAAATCACTACGACAATGGCGTTCAGAAATGCAGTAAACCGGCATGATCAAAGGCACTTGAATTTTTCATTACACTCGATAGAAAGTACATGATTTTTGTGTTAACGAGCGAGTTCCGAAAACCACTTGCCATTACATTGTAATGTCGTTTCGAAACGTGAATTATTTTTTCGTTTCTTATCGGTTTTCGGTTTCCCAGTCCGATAATGTCATTAGTACATTGGGAAAATCGCGTCAGCTTTTTTCAACTAATTATGTCAGTTGTAAATCAGTGTCAATTTATATAACGTTCAACTCGCACAACAATTTTATTCAGCTTGAAATTGAAACTCATTTTTTGAAATCGACGATATTTAATATTTAAAGTATATATTGTGAATAAACATTCGTAAAAACGAGCTCCAAATATCCATGTAGCAGGAAGTTAATCGTTATTTAACCATTTGATGGAGTTTTATCGTTTTTAAACACATTTTAACGTCATAATTAATTTATTGTGTTTGACAAGCTTTTACGGCGATTGAAATTTATTCAGATCGTCAATTTATATAGTTGTGGTGCAATAAGTGTATCTTTTTAATATTAAAACAATGAATAATGGCAATTGTATGATTTAAAACAAAAATTATTTGAAATGTATATCTACTTTGAATAAATAATTAATATGTTATATCGTCAGAAAATATCTAGAATCGGAAATATTTTAACTCAAAAACGAAATTACCATTTTAAAGATAAAATACTTCGTTTGTATCAGTGTTAGAAACTTCTTTTCCGTCTTTTGAACCAGTCGGTATCAGATATATTATTTATGAAATAGTAATAAATCTGCGAATTCGGAATCATAATATGACTTTGGGTTTTAATTCGTTATTTTCTGTGTTAAAATAAAACATAAAGAAATTATTTATTTCATAGATATCTAATAGTACAATATATATTACTTATATTCGTATTAGAGTGTGAATCGTTAATTTCGATAAGAATTTTTCTTTGCTCTGAAATATGTATTTCACTATGGCCAGAATATTAATCTAATATCGACATCTCTTACAAAAACTATGTTATAGCAAAGCATTACTTTACTGTCTACGCTTCACGTTTTTGCATCACAGTTTAAATCTGTTAAGATATGCCCTAGTTTCCAACCTTTTTTTTGAGATGTGACAGTTTTAGTTGGAAGTACCGATATGAAAAAAGTTTAAAATAAAAATTTTGTTATATCGGTTTAATTTAATTCGGCCTATATATGTACATTTCGTTCTGTTATATTTTTAGTATATTATTCGTTAGTTAACTTCCATTTATAAACAGATGTCTTCTTTAAGTTATGTAAAATACATTTAGAGTAGTAAATCAAGTTACGAAAAGTACACTTCCCGAAACTTATATATATATAGGACATAAATACTTTATGTCCTATAACGTATCCTCTGGTACTTGGTAATATATTACCGATATATTTTTAATATATGATTAAAATATAAACTTACAACTGAAAAAATATTTTATGTTACGTTTTTTTCGAATATTGTAAATAAAATTTTGTGAATGTAATCAGCCAAATAAGTTGCAACCCGTTGTGTAGTTTACATAATAATAATAATAATAATAATAATAGTAACTACAATAATAAATTCTTCTACAATACGTTATATATAGTGATATATTCAATACAGTTACGCATATTGTTATTAGTACGTAACTAGTATTACAATTTACATATATTAACAGTTTTCATAAATTCAATATAGAATATAATATTATGTAATATTTCATAATGATTAACGCATTCTGAACTGCGATTATTATATTACTTGAATATGTTGAATCAGTATGAGAATTTTGTAATTAGTAAGTGCTGAGAGTACTACGATTTTAATTATCAATACTTAGTGCATTATTATTTTCAGCAAATGAAAACGGAAATAATGATGTATTCGTATAGTATCATTAACATTTCTGTACTTAGTCAATTCTATATGATGTACGTTTACATAATAAAGTAGTACTTAACTAACGTGTTGTATCAATACTAAATAATTATTGTCTGTTTGCACAGCAGTACTAAAAATATACAACCAGACGTCTGCTATTTCCGGCGGCCAAATTAAAACGCTTCTCACCAACCGTTTCTGATCCATAGTATGAAAATTGTAAAAATTCATAATTGAAAAGAAACAGCTTAGCACCGTGTCAAATCACGGCCGATATACTTTGTGATTTTCGGTTACCTCGTTGAAATGGAAAATAATTGAATAATTTTTTGCCGCGAATTCAATTTTTACAACAATACGCGGTAAAACCGTAAAATCCAGTAATCAAGCGTAAAAAAGTGCTGAACTTTTTAGATCGCGCGGAATATAATAGAAGCATTCAGGGATAAAGAATGCAGTACACAATTTCTCATAACTATTGCTCGGCTGCGTAGCGTACTGCGCTATATAATGCAGTCGATTGCTAGAATACAGTCGTTTCGGTAAGTAAAATTACCTTGCCGGGCTGTCTGTTGCGCGAAGCTCGCTCGCTTCGAGGTACAGAGAGAGATTGTTTGTTCACACAAAATATAATAAGGTGGATGATTCTTATTCAGCGAGGAAGCGTTTTATAGAGCGCGCTACGCGCGAATATGCACATGGTGCCCAGCCCTCAATGAGATTTTACACGGCATGTTTGAAGCGTCATTAAATTAAAGCGCGTCTCGTTTTCCGAGACTAAGCACTAGCAACTTCGTCTTTGTAATAATGATTTCGAGCGAGTGTGAATGCGAATCTCGAACTGCTTTTGAATAACCAAATGATTGACTGCGCTCTGCTAATGATATTATTAATTATCTACATTGGCACAAAGCACAGCAATGCGGAATACAACATTACGTAAACGTGCATGAAATAATTCGAGTAATGAAGAGAATTCATTATGTTCGTGGTCGTCCAATGAATGAAATGTTTACAAAAGTCATCAAAATCATACCGACGGGATTCATTAAACATTTGGGTCCTGTTTATTTAGCAGAATTTAATGAGTTTTATATCAGTTGTGACAACAATTTTCTCAATATAAACGCTCCACGAAAACGAACGAAAATAACGGCTGCAAATTCGTTGCCTACTAACAGGTTCCTAAACTATCGACTCCGTCATTTCAAGTCATACTTAGTTGCAAAAACACTTGACCTGATTTAAAGGCAGAACATAAGTAATTACTGCTCACGGAGTGAAGCGAAATTCAGTTTGAAGTTGCCACTTTTCGGCAGCCATCGTTGCAGATTGTCCTACCTGTTTCCAGTGGCCCGAAGCTGCCTGGTTATTTTGACGGCGAAATTAATAAATAAAAATGTTAGTTCCTGAGATTGCAGCGAAAGAGATCCTGTTATTAGATGTCATAAAACAGCTCGCTCTGGGAGAATATGAGAAAAAGACGCGTTCGCGAGTCGCGGCGCAAATAAAATGACGAATGAAAATGAACCACGTGGTCGATTAAAGGATCGAGACAACTTTGTGCCTGAGTTTGCAAACCAACTCTATTACACTCCTTTTCAGCATCTAGAAAGGGATTTGAGTCATGAGAGGATAGGACGGGGCGGAGCGCGACTGGCTCATCAAATTGACAGGATATTAAAACGTGTTATACTGTTTCCTTTGAATTCATTTCACGACCTTTGACTTGTTTCATAGCGCGACAGTCGGAGCTTTCGGGATTACTCGCGCGGAGTAAACAATATTGTGCATCGCAAATGTCATTCGCGTATTCACAACACGCGTATTCGCTTTGATTGTGATCGCGTTTAAAAACAACTCAGACGAAACGTGGAGATGTTCCGTTTTGCCTGCTTTGAGTTATTGCGACGCCTTTGTGAAGGATGATATAGATTAGTCGTGGAAAATGCAAATCATGTTGTCTCGCGATACATGATCTCAAGATTTATATTTCTTAAAATCACAGAATCGTCGTTATTTTAACTCACCTGGAAAATTATATTGAATAAAATGTGAAATAAATAAAACAAATTATATATATATTAGAGAGAACAGCGCAGAGATATGAAATTTTAATGCTATAAATTGAGAAAGATTACCGGGCGTTTTGTGTTACGTAAAAATTTGAACGTGAATAGTTACAAACACAAATGAGCTTCTGGAGTCGCGTCGAGTTACAAGCGGTATTCGCCGACAAAAGCAATATACCGTAATAAATAAAAAAGGAAGCGTCGCGCTGGCGTAATTGGTCGAATGAAATCGAAATTAAATTCAACAAATAGCGTTTTAAAGCGCGCCGGAAATTTGAATACAAGCTTTCAATTGAAATATTATGGACGAAGGTAGACACTCAAATTAATTTGTAGAAGACTAATTAGCGCACTGGCGATCTTATTTAATCGCGCGTCTTACGTATGTGTTCAAATCAACGCGCAAATACTTTGAGTAGTAATAGTCAATGTACGGTCAGGCGGGGCGGGACGCACGCGCATTGTTCGCCAAGAAACAAAGACCCCGGTGACGACGATTACTGGTTCTTGCGGGAGACAAAAATGTAAGACAGGAACTGTAGAAAGACTTGTCGGTAAGACAAAAGATTCCAGTGCGAACAGGTAGAAAATCAGCTACCGGCTAGATAATGCGGCCGGGGCTGAATGACACGAGACATTTGTGATTTATTTGCTTCGCAAAAGTTGCGAACGCACGATTCTTTATGCTTTCTATTTTTAAATGCGTCTCTTTTTTCTTTTGGAAAAAGTTTCTGCAAGCATTTTCGATGCATTCTCCTCATCTAGGAACGTGATTTAATTCATCAAGTTACGTGAGATGGCAATTATTTTTTGAGATCGGACTATGTTTTATGAACAATAAGAATATAATTTATCCAACTGAATTTTTTGAAAAGATAGAGCACTTTTTATTTCTATCATTATTATTTTACATTTTTCGGATGTTAATAATAATATTTTCCTAAATAAACAAAAAAAATTAATAATATTTTCCAAAAATTATCATGTATCAAATATATGTTAAAAATACATCAGCAGTATGTCTTCAAGACATTTCAATAATATATATTTATTATATTTTTAATATATTAATAAAGAATATATGATGTATAACATCATATCATTCATTTAATATCTTCATATCTTCATTTAATAACATAAAGTGTTTTGAAATACTTTCTAAAATATACTGAAAATATATTTATGACATATTCAACATATTAATAATAGTAGTTTTTATTATTATCTATTTTATTGTTAATACAGGATTACTTTTAATAAGACTGTCAGTAATGTAACAATTTGAAATACATTATATTATGTCAAAACATATTAGAAGCACTATGAAATTTGAAATAAACGAGAAAATATCTGCAATTTGGATATTAAAACGAGTGCATAAACTACTGGAACGTATGTCTAGGAAAATATCTCAGTTTTATATACCGCGACATTATCATTTCCGGTTTTTCACTAAAAGATGAAGATTCTCGGACTTTTTTCATTTCTTTCCATGGAGAACGAGTTTGCGTGTCGCCTTGCGTAAAACTGCAAACAAGCTTTAATGTCTAGAAGTGACATTATTTTACTTCTGGTAAACATAAGACCGAAGCAACGTAGGATATTTGATTTTGGAAACGGCTGAGAAGTAAAATTTAATATAAGTTGCAGGCGTGATGCCGACGAAGTTTGTTGTTCCGATTCTCGCGTCACCGTCCGCCGATTAATCTCACCTCAAATTCGTCGACATAATTGCTGAACGGAGACTTTGATTGAATTACGACTCAGAATGAAAAAATTGTTTGTGCCAAACGACGCGATTTTAAGCTCAACTGGGTCACCACAAACAAAAGTCATTTCTCAGCAAGAAATCTCATCGAACGTGATTCTCGCTGAAAGATTTCTCGTCTTATATCTATTATGGAGAAAGTTTTCATGGTTTAATTTCGCACAAGACGGTATGACGAACGGCGGGTCATAACTTAATATTGAGCTCATTTGCATACGGCACGACGAAGCTATATTCACCCCACTTTGGTAGCGTCTGTGGACTGTCGATCACGAGTTCACGGTGAAGAAATGAATAGCCGTTTAGCCTTGAAATTATTATAACCTATCGCTTGGTCATGCCAATATGTGTAAATCTTCTTCTTGGATTGAATTCTTCGTCTAACATATGGTGTGTTGAGTTGTAATCCTAGTCATATTCAGAACGTCATGTAGATTTCGAATCTTTTTGCAAAAATGTGGTTTGAAATTGAAAATCGAAATTAGAGAAAGTAATATCATTTACATTTTTCTCATTGTAAATTTAAATGCAATTTATCTATATTTATCATATAATAACAACAGTAACTTTTAATTTTGAAATCTACGGCTTTTAGCAATATTAATTTCAATTGAATCAGTGTAAATGATATATGTTGATTAAATATTGAAACAACAACTACTAAACAAAATATATGAAGTCTGAAATCCAATCCAACTTATACATATTATAGAATGAATTGATTGTACTTGGAGCACTGAAGTTGAACCGTAATTGACTTTAAATAAAAAATTACTCTTCACGAAATCAAAAACAAACTACTCCTAATTAGAATGTTTACACAATAAGAGATGATAAATATTTTAAATATGTTTTTTAATGTTATAATAAGATATTATATATTGCTAGAATATTTAAAAATATATAATATGTTTATTAAAACCCTTTTTTTATATTATCAATTAATACAAATCAATTTAAGTTATTAAATAAAGCAATAGTTTTGGAATTAAATCTCAATATTCATACTATTTGCAAAATACTATGTCATGCTGCATGAAAATGATAAACGTTTATAAATAGAGCGAAGTGATAACATGATGCGAAATGGTGATTTATCAGAAGTACCTCAAAATTTTCTCTCTAGTGAATTTTTCTCTATAGTATTTCTCCTTAAAGAAGGATCCCTTATTTGGAGAGAGAAGTTATTTTTCCCTCCCTCTTCTTGCGCATGTGCAACGGAAAAGTTAAAAAGTATGCACAGATCATAACACTGACTTGAGGTTTACTTAACATTATCTTCAACTACGTTAATTTATTATTGAAGTAATGTAAATGCATAATATTTAACATATTATTTGATGTTTCATCCATCCAGTAATACTCCAAAGGTTCATTATTTTTTCAACATTCAATTAAAGACATGAAATTTTAATGAAGAAAGACTAAAAATATATACTTCAAAATTCTAATAATAAATAATAAAATATTCAATATAATATCATAATACATCATGAATAAAAAACTATCAAAATTAAAAAAACGAATACCGTAGTTTGCTATATCATTTTCTAAATTTAGAAAATAATTTTACAAGTTTTCAAATCTTCTTTTAAAGTTACATTCATTTCAAAAAATAATTTATATGCCAACTTGTAGTTAGAATTATTAAGCTAATCCCTAGTTTCAAAGTAAATTAGCAAATGTCAACTTTAAGATATCTCGATTAATTTTGAATGAAATAACTATATTCACGAAAAACTCAAGTTAATATCAAAATCAATACCTCCGAGGCAGAAAATTGCAGTCATAACTACGTTGATTTAACGTTGGCCAAGTCGTATCGACATTGTATGGTAACGTTATACCAACGTTAGATGAACGTTGGGATCTTACGCAATGCCAGCGTTGTCTCTACCTCGTATTCTTAAGAAATTGTAACACTTGTAATTTAATTATTCCAAGAAGATGATTTACATCGTGTGTAATTGCTATTTTTTTTTGCCAATGTCCTGAAATCGAACCCTTGCCACGGAAGTAAAGTCTGCGTCTCTATCCATTGATCTATCATCTTATGTTATTTTATGGAATTATAATTAGCTACTCATGTATCAGAAATTTCGTTCAGTTTTGAAAATAACAAAATTAATTATGATGATATTTCTGTATAATGTTGTAATCTTATCGATACTTATTCTTTATATCGAACTTTTATTAAGATTTGTTCAATCTAATAAAATTTCTATTAAACTTACCACACTATATTTCATTAAATTATATTCATCTAATAAAACAATTAAAATATTCAGAGTATTTATTTAGGAAATTCGCTTCACATTTGAATAATATATCTAAGTAATTATACTGGTAATAAAAATTGTTTTATGTAAGCAATATATCGATTATCGATGTTATCCAGATGACATTATTTTGGTACTTAAAAACCATGGTTATTATGATATCTTTAAGCTGCCACTGATATTATTCGTTCTTGCGACATTATTATGTAGTTATTCCAACGTAATTCATTTACATTTGCAAAAGACATTATTTTGATATTTATACTCGATGTTTATTATATCATTTGTATACGGCTTTAATGATTCCTTATTTTTGTAACATTATTTTGAAGATATTTTGACGTTATTCATCTACGCAAACATATGACATTATGATTAAATTACGTTATAAATTAAGATAATTACGTTACATTTTAATTTGTAAGAAATTGAATTTGTTAGAATCACCAATACAAAACACAACTTGTAGAATAAAATATAAATACAGTGATAAATCAAGTACACGTACACTTCATACGATACTATTTTCTAAATTATATTTTAATTTTTTACTTAGAAGTTAAATTTTGTAATCTATCTGATTGACTGAATTATTCCATTTTATTCAAGATTTTAATTTCTTATTTTCATTAGAAAATCAATATATTTTGATCAAAGTAGAAAATTTGAAACTATTGTTCAAAACAACATAAATTTTATGTAAGTTTTTTTTTAATATACAGAACTGCGTTTTATCTTGGTGTTTCAAGTAAAATGAAATTATAAATTTCACTTTAAGTAAACTTTAACAATATCAGTAATAAAAAAGAAAATAATAACATCGGTTTTAACGTTAGTACTACGTGAACTATTAGCGTCTTAGAAACAGTATCATCTAGATGTTATAAGTAGTCACTGAGTCTGAAATTTCTACAGTATTCAATATTGTTCGACAATGTTGGTGAAACGTTGTTTTCTATAGTAAATCACGTATTGGTTCTACAACAAATTCAACGTTGGCACAATCTTGTCTCTTGACGTTGGTTGCATAATAGAACAGTCATTGGCTTTAAAACTGATGCAAGGTTGGCGAAACATTGTTCGTTGATGTCATTAAATCAACGCCGACCCAAGGTTGTAAAATCTCTTAAATTGGCTAAATACTAACTGTTTCTACTATTGATAATTTTTTCAAAGCCTTTACTATGTTGTTTTCAGCTTTACTCGAATTCAGAAATAATGAAATTTATTTCATAAAAATGGATTGTAGGGATTCCTCTTGTACATTTTTTATATGTAAATACAAATTGAGTATGAAAAACTTCGCATTTTTTGCGGAAATCTAGAGTGTCATCAACCTCTAATATGGATAACAACATTTTTTGATATCTAGTCTGTAACGAAATTGGTGTATGAAAGAAAGAATCTTATCCCATTATTGAGATTTTCATCTCGATAAATCCTACGTGTAGTCGATTCATTTTTGTTGAACACAAGTGTCGAATCGATCTTGACGCGATGATTCGAAAGATAGCTGCAGTCTTGCCCGATAGCCATCGCTACTTGACACACGATTCGGCTACTTAATAGCTGTACAGACGGTGCCAACTCTTTTTCAGCCGGTCGTTTTTATCGTTCTTACGTTAGTTGTGCTACCATACAAGCAATGTTTTTCTTCGTCGTATCCATCTGATACCGTCGGACTTTACATTGTTTTCACTACTCCTTTAGTCACTCACAACTGTCACTACTATGAAGTCGTTCGAGAGCTCCTTCAGCATTCTACTTGGCTCATGGCCCGTGTAATGTTGTCCGGCAAAAACCCAGCCGCACTTTCTGTTGGTAAAAAACACAGTACTCTGAAATTCCAAATCTGCATGACATGGAAATTCATCTTTTTTGGCCCATCCTGAATGTCAACTAGATGCGATGATTGGTTAAGACACCATCAATCCTAATTCGTTTATCAGCGTCGTTGTCTGTCCATCCGGCGGGCCGGTTTTTAAAATTTCACCCCGGCGCGATTATTCCATTAACCGTCCCGTCTGAATATCGTTGCTGAGTGGCTTTAACCTATCAACGATGTTGAGAAAGAAAATAAATTTCGCGTCTGTCTAGAAAATGTGCACTCAATTTAAAAGGATAGGAAAATTGAGGAGTACCCCAGTAAGAGATGTAATCCAAAAGTTCCTTAAAGGAAAAATCACTAGAATGAAAATCGCTGTGTTAACAGGTTTTAACTCTGAATATATTATTCAGTGTGATATAATGAATATAATAAAAAGCGGAAACACCTCATTTGGAGAATCGTTATTTTATTTATGTAAATGCTCATAATTCTATTCCAATAAAGAGAACTATTTTCTAAAAAAAAATGAGAAGAATAACTTTTTATAAAAAAAATGAATATTGCGAATTTGTCGTAATTATTCTTTTAGTTAATACTTTAAGATTCATATGATATATATCTATAATTTAGAAAATATATAAACATTTAAAATATAATAAATACCTTATAAGTAAATTTTCGATCTATTGATAACATATATCCAACATATTTGGTATATATTCATAAATATTTATTGATGTTTATCAATATGTTCTACCGTTAACCGTTGCTGTTTGCTGCCGCTAAGTTCTTGCTGCTATATCGCTATTTTGCGATCTGGAGCAACTCTTGTCACTGTGGTTCAATATTCAATAGTTTCGCTAAAGTAATACTTGGTTTACTTTTTTGCTCGTACTCGTACGCCGCAGTCAATTGCCATACTCGCGATGGAGACTATTTACCCTTTATTTTTCCAAATAAAAATTTGTTTACCCGGGAACTGACACAGCAGTCTAGACCCATTCAACACCGTGTAATAAAATATGCAAATATATTAAAATAATATAAATTGCTATTATAGTCGGAGTATATATTTATTATATCAGGTATATAATTAATATAATGTCAATATTATTTATTCTCTTTTTTTCACGACAACATATCTGGCTATTTGTTTACATTTTGTCCCTGTATGATGAAATTATACAATATATCAGTGTCACATATAAACAAGATATATCGTAACATATGTCGTTTTGAAGTATGTTATCGTTTTTCTGAACTCTGTACATTAATAATATATTATATATTTAAAATATATGTTCTATATATCAAATATATATTATATCATATGCAATGATTGTAACCATTATATAATCGATATTATTATACAGTCTTTGTGCAAACTTGAACTGAAATGAAACCAAACACTGAAAATTAAATATAAATATAATGACCGAAGGAGGAGGTACAAACAACTTGGGAATAAGCACTTAGTGATAAACCGCCTTGCAGATAGTCGATAGAATCAGAATACCTGTAAAAGTATAGAGTTGTGCAAAAAGTAACAAGAGGTTTTATTCCAACAGACCAAATATTGATTTCAATAGTCGATTCGAATATACTAAATCGGACTACGCAAAGGCATTTCATGCAAAGAAAATGATTTGTCTTGACAAACGCGAGTAATCCACGGATAGTGAATATCAAGAGCTATCTAGAAGAACAATAGTTGATGGTGAAATCAGCTAAAAATTTCATGCCAGCTGCAGACGTTGTTGTGTTCGGTGCGTCGTGTACGGAACGAGATGTCTTAAGTCCATACATAATACACGCGGAAAAACATAATCTACATCAAGTAGAATATACGTGCGGTATATAAAGAGGATCTCTGTTCTTAGGGTACATGTGTTATACGGAAAATGAATCCGCAATCTCATGTCTCCGAACGGTTAGGATAACGTCAGGCTTGTATGAGTTTTTGTTACGAGACCGGTGGCCACTTGGCTTGGAATCCTCTGTAATGTAACTACTACAATATGCATTGCATGATATAAGCATGTGACACCGAATCACGCCAAACAAATCTATAATTCATAACGTAATGTTTCCGACGCAAAAGTGCGACTCGAGGGAAAACTGATTCCATCCAAGTCCCCCAATTTATGCTCAAATGTTATTCGCATCAAAATTCTTTCGAGTGAAACTTTCGAGGCTTTGTGAAGCAAAGCCCCTTAATGGCCGATTCATAATAGCGCGTCCGAAATCGGTTGATAGCTCGACATATGTGCTCCTGCACGATTATCAGTAGTCATAAATTAGACCCACGCGGTAATTACAATGTCGTTCGTCTGTTGAGACTGTCGCATCAATAAGGTTTATCGCGAGATTCGCTAATACGAACCTAATACTACAACGCGACAAATCACTGCATGAACCTGCTTTTATTGTGCTTACTCATTTTTCCAAACTTTTCATTACGAATACTCTTTCTATTTTCAGGCAGGGATCCCAGTATTGGAAGTAACATTGGTGGTGAGTGTCTTTTCTAACTTTTATGTTAACTGACAGAGCAAAATGGAATGTTCCTTCTCGAGTGAAATATCTACGGGAATGATAAAAACGGCAAAATTAATATTTTCCTTTGCTAGACATTATTCGAGTGCATATTTTATTATTACTCTTATCTCATTTTGCTTTGGCTTAGAGAGGATTTAAATTTATATTTCTATACTGGTGACTAATAAATTGCTTTTACGTAAGAAGAAATGTGAATATATGAATTTATATGTTACTGATTTGTGAGGGTCTAATCTTTTACGAGCAAAGTATAACACTATTGACCATGAGACTAAGCTTTTGGTGAATATGGGTTTTGGCGACCGGATCTCTTTCACCATCTTAACGAGCCAAGGACGGAAGCGCCGAACTCGGAATATGGACATATTTGATAGGAGAAAGCTTGAGCCGGAAAGGGCGAGGCGGGCGATTCTACGTTTCAAAGTTTTGAGGGGTTGAGATCACAAGATAAGGGCGGCAAATTGCAGGCAATCTGGTTGATTAGGCTCCTCAGAAGTAATTTTCGTACCGGTTTCAAGGATGCTCTATGGCATTAAATTAGAAAAGAGAAGCTTGCAAGCACGACTAATAAGAGCGACAAGAGTCAGTGGAACCGTTTCGTCTTATTTGAGTCATTTGCAACGGTTCCCAGCCTAAACTCAACCTCGATGAATCGTCCCTTTGAACCTTAATTGGTGATAATGTTTTCTTTTTTATTACGCAAAAAATAATAACCTATTAAGAATGATTAAAGTTCAAGCGATTTTGTAAACATAGTCTTTTCGCGGAAGAAATCCTTTTAACCGAACAAAATACCTTGTCTATACGTTTTATTCAAAGTACGACTACAATGTATTATTCAAAATTTAATTTATCTGAAATAGAAATTATTTCGTGCAAAATAATGATGTATAGTACTAGTATATAGTATTGGACAAATATTAACATTCAAAATATATTCAAAATATGTTTTAAATGCATTACCAAATCGAAAATTAAAATATATCTTATATGAAATATATACATATGTGATATATATATGTTATAACAATAAGAAAATATACATACAGAATTTTAGAGTTGAGCTTGACAGCTTGTGACAGAAACATTTTGTTTTTCATTATACAATATCATATTCAGAAAACAATTTTAACATATTTGTTGAATGTGTAATATTTTATTTCACTAAATATGTCAATGAAAATAGTACATGCATATCTAAGTACTGTTGAACATGAATAATAAAATAATGTATTCTATGAAGCAGAAATATTATAATTAATAAATAAAATGATTTATTATGTAATAGTTTTGATTCGGCCATAAGTGTTGAACAAACTTAATATGATAGTAGTATGTTGAAAATATATTACAAAGTTATTAAATTTATGATAATTAAAGATTGATATGTATACTAATGTTCTATTATATTAAATATGTTCAAATAATTTGAAATTTTCTAATCATTAATCTTTTGCAATTACAATATTTTTAATATATTTCTCTTTATTTATTTCATGCTTTCACTTACTAATACATTAAACACGTAGATTCAGATATGTATAAAACATTTTAGTTCGGATGAGATTTTACTCGGCGATGGCTAACACGTCATAACTTAGAGTTGTCAACATTTTCATTTGTTATTGAAAGTTGGCAACAATGGCACTTAAAGTCCATCGAGTTGATTCATTGCGAATATATCTACGCAAATCTAATTTATATCGTGAATAACTATCTGATGAATTAACATCAATATGCATTGATATATTATATCGATCACATCAACACTCACATTATTACAATCGTATAAACTTCTTAGCAGTTAAGAAAACATTCTAACCAATTCAAAGACAACAGTGGTTTGTAGTGAAAGAAATCAGGTTATAAGTTGTAGTTAGATAGCTTTGATGCAAATGTCGATCAATGATGTTGGGTAAACACTAGCTATTATGCGGACGTCGATCTTTGCGGTTAGATGAACGTTAACTATGATTTAGATGTCGAACTATGCGGTCGAATAAATATTATCTGTTATTTAGATGTCAATCTTTGCGGTCGAATAAATATAAGCTGTTATTTAAATATCGATCTCATAAATTACATAAGTATCTTTGCAAAAATTATCATATATTAGCACTATAAAAATATACCAAGATTTTCACATATTTTCAATATAATTATGACATATCAATATGCTTTCAAACTAATCTTAGTATATCTTCAAATTTCGCAGTCTATTTCTAAGGTCTAAAAAATTATCATAATTTCTGCTGTCATATATATAAAACTAATGTTATGTTGAAAATGTATAAATTATATATTACTAATATGCTATCACAGTAAAATGTATGCTACAAATATAATGATGGTATATGATTAATATATGTTTAAAATTACCGTTTGTGAGGCGTATTTTAGCCGTTTATTCTACGGTGTTCTGTACAACTCATAAAGTTAGACTAGATCAAAATTAACTATAATTCAAACTCTATATGATATTCTAATGGATTAGACGATGTTGCACCAAAATACATTTGATATTTCAAACTGGAATCTATTGAAGTAAACTTAAATCTTCATCCAGCCAATGAGTCGACTTTAAATACATACGCAAATTTGAAATGCATGAAATCTATTTTGACCGTGACAAAGCAGTGTTGCGTGAGAAGCATATTCCACGTGAAATCGGTTAACTGAGATGCAGCTTCGTAAAATTTGACCGAGCGAAATTTATCGCTACGAGCCTAAGCTTGCTTTTTGTGTCGATGGACTCAGTTATTGACCGAAATTCCCGCCTTCGATAAGCACGAGCGCCCATTTCTACAATGCAATGCATTTAAATTATTTATAATAGGGCGCTTTTTTAATTTACATTGTAAAAAGGCTCAGCCATGATACGCTCTACTGATGGCTTCCTTCTTTTGGACTTTACGCAGCTTTCGTCGGGTGCAAGATACAAATTTATGCAGATTACGACAACGGCAAGAAATAAACACATTCACAAAATCTAAACCGACAATTCAATTTGAATCGGATAATGCAGAATAATGAGTCATTTTCATAAGATTATAAGACAGTACGATTCGAGCGTGCAGCGAAATGCAAAGATCGACGTCCGAGTGGAATAAGATTGCTTTGGCTAGTGGATTTCTATCGGCGGAACTCGTTGATATGGTCTCGAGGAAAAACAATATCCGATGAATTTGAAGAATGTAAAAATGTTCAATGTAAATCCAGACCAAGAGGAAAAAATTGAACCACGCGAGGCAACTTTGGTTTCGATTTGTTTCAGGTTGCCTCGGACTGTCTGTTTACTGCATATCTCAACGATTCACTTCTTATTTCACTGCGAAAAATGCAGGATATGATTTTGCCGTATTGCATGTGCTGATAAATGTGAGCGGGAGAGTTTATAATCGTTGCGTATGGAGGGGCAAAATTGCGAACATCAAATAGAACCAATTGTACAAAAAAATTCGTAGACTGTCACGTCCACGAATACATGAAAGCCTTGTCCGATCAGACTGGGAAATTGAATCTTTTATCTAAATTGATACTTTTTATCTAAATTAGTGATAACAACTGCTATGATGATCTAATTTGGACTCTAGTTTGCTGGCTGGCGCGTCACGTGGCACGGTAAATATGAATTTTATCTCGCGAGTAAAAATTTCATTATCTAAAGTGTTTGAAAATTGCTATGTAAAGGAACTTATTTTTGACACAAACCGTTCGACAAAGTTGCAAAATATTAATTAATAAAATAGAAGTTTATTTAAAAGGCCGTGGCGAATTTTTGTCGTTACACAGAAACGGCTTATTTTATCGCATAGCTGCTATCGACATAGAATATAACTAGGGAAAATGGAAAATTAAATAGCCTCAAAGTGAAATATACGGGGAAAATCGATATATCGAGGGGACATCGAGCAGTTAATTTGCCTGGCAAAAGAAAAAGCAAGAAAGAAAAGCCGGCAAAGAAAAGCAATTAACATAGAATGATAAATCGCGTCTGCGAAATAAAAGGGAAAACAAATAATGGGAAAAGAATCGGCGACAAAGACAGATAGGAAGCTTAGTTGCAGGAACAGAAGTACGGGTGTCAGTATCGATCGAATTATCGTGTCGTATATCCCGATCTTATGCAGATTCACCGTGAGCCGCATCAGCCGTGCAATTAATGCGCAGCCAAGTCATGTTTTGTGGCTTTTCTTTCCAACTCGGACTTTCTCAGACAACTCAACGTTCTGATTTTTAAATTGAAATATTTCAGTTGATCGTTTCATTTTAATTACGAAAGGAAAAATGAGTTGCTGTTTCAGCAGCGATGTTTTTGAGCAATACCATAATTATGAGTTGCGATTGCGTAATTGCAATTTCGATAAGAAATAGGTATAAGACCTAAAGTATATAAGGGTGTAAAAGTATATGTAAGAATATATTTGGTATATCATATTCTATTGATTTTATATCTATATATTTTATCAATAATGTATAAATTTAAGGAATAAATACCATCAATATACATTGTTATGTTCATAAGCATATTATAGAAATGAAAAAGTATATACTTTAAATATCATATCATCTATGTTACAAAGATTTATTTATAATTACTATACAGCAACAATATATTTGGCAATACGATATCAAAACATTACCATTTTATTGCTGATATGTATTTTTATTATAATATATCAGCTACATAAGTTTCTACTATACTCACTTACAGTATCATATTATAATTATGTTAGTAACATATAATGATATATTTCAGAATATTTGAAATCATATATTTAATATATTGACACTATATGGTTAATACATCATCGATATATGTCAAGTTCTTCTATTATATCATTTATTATGATTTGACTAATTTTTCTAATAATTAAAATTTCTATGTATAATATGTAAATTGTCTATAAAAGTGTGTATAAAAATACTTTGAATGTTCCATAAGTATTTTATTATTGGTCAAGATGATGCTGTTTTGAAATTTCGGTAATGAAAAAGCGTGCTGTGAATTTTAATCAGCAAGCGTAAAGTTTACTCGTAGAAGAGACTGCTATTTTTCATCATCAAATTTATTTATATTTAATAATATTCAAGGCATAGTGTAGGTATAAAAGCGCGAAGAAAAACAATGCAATTAATTTGTAATTAGTTTAGAAATAACGCTAAGTGAGATCTATCGTATTGCAGTATTAATTTACAAATTTCATATTAATTCATAAAAAACTTTCAGTCTGACGATTATTTGAAAATCAGCTTTGACAAGGTTATAAATAAAAAAGCACATCATTAATCAGCAATTTGCGGTAGCACATAATATTGATATACACAAAACCATAAAATACGTATCATTTTTTATCTGATAAATACACGACCTGAATGTTCGATTGAACAATTTGGCGTGTAGACGGCAAGTCACTCTTTTTCGAATATTCATTGCTGTTTCGATTCTCCAGAGTCATAAAATCTTTCCGACCCAGTTTCTAGTGTTTAAACGTATGCAGAGTCATCTAACGATCCCGTTAATTGAAAGCTTTTTTTCTTTTACGCCCGCTATTATCATTCTTCGCGAGAATCGTACCACTTTTAGCCTGCACTATCGATTCAAAAACGTTCAGCCACCAGAACAAAAATCATAAGCAAACTTTCGCGCTGCCAGAAAATCATAACGATGTTTTGTATCGGCAACCTTTTTAACTTGCGAACGTGATTGGTTTGGTAAAAAATATTGAATCGAGCAGCGTGATTCGGAGATGATATCAAAAATAGCACCTTTAACTCGAGCCGAACAACAATTAAAGGGCATCGATGTGTTTTGCGACAGACAAAGTCCTTTTATCCCACCAACTCTATAGCCAGACGAAGCGATTGACCCGTTCAATGAGAAAATTGAACCTGACGTCGCGAAATTTTTTGTCCACGCTAGCAAACAATAATTAGTTCGCCCAGACGACAAGCTGTTTCATATCGAATTTCGCGTTCATAATGAATGTTCTTCCATTTAGCGGTAGAATCGAGAAGCAAGTTCGAGACGAATAAGTGAATCATCTGTGTTAAATTATTTTATTAATTACTCGCAAGTCGAATGGCGAAAACGTACTGTGGTATGAATATTAAGAGGCTTGTTAGTAGTAATTACTACTAACTATTTAAGCAAACGTCTTATTTCAATTCTCTGAAATATAGAGTTTTTAACTGAGTTATGAAGTTTAATATCTCGTCTCTTTGGTCACAAGAACGCTTTGTATAAATTATTTTCGCTTTTGTTCTTGAGACTTGTCATTAATTTCTCCTGCCCAATAATAACGATCGAACTTTGAGACGAAGATCTGTCCGACTCCTGCACGAATCCGGCATGAACTCGGATGAACGAAAACAAGTCGGAGGAAATCAATTTCAATAAAAATTAATTTAACGAATAATTGTTTTTTTATTTTTTTTTTTTTTTTTTGAGAATCGTTGCGATCTTTCCATGAGATAGATAATATTGGGAGAACTCAATGGAAAGAAACTTAATCAATTAAATTATCGAAATACAAGTTCAGCTGGAAATAACAATTTATTTGATTCTCTTCCGTTCGTTTCCTCTGCTTGCGACTATAAAAGACAAGTCTTGTTCACAGAGTTATCTGTAAACGAATGTTATAAACATTTTTTCGACATTGATTTTGTAGTTCCGATAAAAAGCACGGCGCGTTTTTGCTGCAACTTTTTAGACTTTTCTTTCTGTTGGAGCATATCGAGCCTCGTTTTCAACGGGTCCAACAGAACGTCACAGTACAATGGCTGAACTTTCTATTGTCGCGTTACTTGGCTTTCTGACTTGCAGCTGGTTTTTGGAACCAAAGACGCGGTCAAAGGGAACTACTTGCACTATTATTTGAAGATTGATGATGTCAAGACACAAAACTTGATGAAACTTTCTCAGCTGATGATTTTTCTCAGCCGTCAATTATAAGTTACTGTGTCCCTGTTTTCTGTGTCAACAACAACATGATTACACTTTATGATTTAATTCGTGCATTCAATCAAATGCATACGAGAGAATTTATTCGGAGTCGTTTACAACTACTAACTCGCTCGACCGTCATTGAGACATAAAGTATGTATTTTAATGTCCTACATTAATCTTCGTCGGATACATACTTATGAATTTCGCGTCACATCGATCGACGGGAACT
>JABFQD010000380.1:0-27500 GCA_022817045.1 Psix sp. ZL-2020
TTTGCATACAAAATTGTGCCGCGTTAATAATACCCTTTAGCTATGATGTTGCATTAATTATCATAAATTGTCTATATTTTTCTTTGTTTGTTAATTCTTTTTCTGCGACTCGTATAAATTTCGCTTATAAACATTGATATCCGAAAAGAAATATTGTAAGTGTATTATATATTCTATTAGATATAATGCTTGTCGGAATATTCATTATCGTTGCAATGCGGTGTAATATTTATTGTTTGAGTTGACATGGAAGTACTTTAAATTCATTATGTTTCGAGAAGTAAATTTGATTTTATATTTCAGTCGTTAACCACGTGTATTATTCCCTAAGTATACGTAATCGTGAAACTGCGGAAAGGACGCGACGTCATGCTATCCGATGCCAACCTCCAATACATTATGCAGCTTTGCGCGCTACCGCGTCATTTATGAAGAACACCGCTAATATATTATCACTCCGTAACTTGACTGTCGTTTCAAATATTATGAAAAAATACTACGCTAAGTTTGAATGTTCATTTCCAAAAAGCGCTTTCAAATATATTTATCTTTAATCATTACTATTTATTTTGTGTACACTTTTTCTGTGATTTATTACGTAATTAGAATGTTGAAACAATTTGCACAATTTAGTTGAATACAGTAAATGATAGAAATGTGTGCAAGAATCCTCGAAACGCGGCTATTTTTAGACCATACATGCAGAGTGTGAAATTTGAAAACAAAATAATTAACGTGGCGCAAAGGATAGCGAAATTTCCCTACGAAAATATCATTTTTGCCGCAATAATAGATGAAAAGAGAAAAGTACGTTGCTTTGAAAGCCAGAGACTATTGTGGTTATTCGGCAGCTTTGACACAGTGCATATTTTAGTGTAGCGGGCGTCGGCGTGCATACATTTCCGTGTGCACAATACTCGTATATAGCGGTATCCGACGTCTTCATCGCAGGCTCACAGTAGATTTGTAGCCTGCACTGTGCGCATTCATCCCTTAAGTCTTACGTCTGGTCCGCGGTTATATACGACCATACATACTATATACTTATCGCGCGTGAATACGTGTACTTCTCTCAAATCCCACCGTACTTTGCACTCATGAACTACGGTTGTAAATGTCGTGAACCTGTTATTAAAAACGTGTTTCCGTTCTCGTGTATAACAATCTCTAATTTATCGATAATGTAGATCGAAACGGTATTGGAAAAACTGTTTCATGTATAAGTGACCACAAAAAACTAAAAAAGAAGTCAAAGAAAATAACAAATTTTCAGTTCTAATACCTTTCTTTACTTGCAGTCAATCATTTTGCAAAGAATTTACATGTTTTTCTTGATCTTGTTATAGTTATTATTATTAATATACGATAATGTTATTATTAATCGTTATTTTTCAATGGATTGCTTATTTTTAAGATTTTTTAATTCGTTTTTCTCGTATTTTTTGAGACGATATTTTAAATTGCTATTGCACGGTGAATATCAAAAGAACGAGGGAAATAAAATCTGGAATTTAATGCAAGCAAACTAAACAAATTCACTTGTATACTATTTTAAATTTGAAGAATAATTTTTTGTTATTTATTTATTTTTGTTACTTCAAAGCTGCATTAAGAAGCTTTATCTATCAAACACTTTGTTCCAACAAAAGTTTGACGGTTTTATAGATATTCCCGAATAACTTAAAAATCCAGAAATACATTCTCACGCGAGTGGATAAGATAGAAAAACGGAAGTGCGTTATTTATTGGCTGTAAAATCAGTTTTTTTCGTCTTCTATATTCTTCTGCTAACTTCTAAGACGGACACAACGTAAGAACGCGATGCAGCTGTGCGAACCCATTTTGTGCATTCAAATTGTCGTACAATCGTCGTTTTAACGCAGTCTCGCGGCGTTTTTCCCATTCGCGAAATCATTCTCCAAACAAACAGTGCAATTGCGCCTCGCCTGCCTCGATTCTCGTTTCGCCTCTGTTTGTCTCGCGTACTCTTGATACTCGAGAGCCCTCGAAGAAATTCTTCCCCTGTAACTATGTCAAAGTACGTGTAGCTTCAAGAATACTTGAATCGAATTTAAATTTGGAATAAATGAAGGAAAATTCAGTTTTGGTTTTGATGGCAAAATTTTGTAAAATATATTTATAGTTTTTAATCTCCTATTGTTATAACTAATTATTTTCAGGGAATTACGTTTATTTTCCATATTTTGTAAATCATTACTGTATAACATCCTTGTTATAACTGATCTACATAGATATTACGAAACGAAGAAAATAATAAAGTTGATTTATTTTTGCATGAAATCAAACATAATTAATAGAATTATGTTTCTATATATTATATGACCATTTATTTAATATTGAAAGATTATCATTTGTCATTTTACATTTTGTATTTAATAATATATATACAGTCATATGAATAATATATATATATATTAGTTTCATAATAATAGTCACTTATTTCGTATATTTATATAATATAACATGACTGACGTTTCATTATCAAAAACTAATTATACATTAAACAATTTCATTGTTTAACGAGTGCTTATTGAATTCTTCTTTCCCGATGTGATTAATAAAGATTTATTTTTAATTATATATAACATTAAATTATAACAATTTTAAAAATTATCATACAGTTTTACGTATCATTAACGAATTGATTGTGTTATCGAACTAAAAGTTGATATAAATAATTGAAATATCTATATAACAATTTTCAAAAGATGATACCTAGAAATATGTTAATCATTGTCACATCACAGAGGTAGTTATAGAAATGCACTTTAATTCATTTCAGTTGATATGAATATTTCTTAATAAAACTAAAATTAAGCTTTGAATGTCGATTTTTTAAGAATAAAAACATTTTTTAGAGAGCTTTAGTCGTAACTGTATCACATAAATCTTGCATATCTGTGTCTGAATTTATTTTTATATATCTTTTATTTTTATTTTGTTTTTAAATCTAAATTGCAAGCAATTATAGCATACATGCAAATACAAATGAACTAGAAAAAATAATCTATGTATTACGAATGTGCTAAATACATATTTGTAGTATAGTGATTGATATTGCAATGATGCAAATAACTTCATTTGCGAGACGGTTATCAAGCGTCTACTCGGCGTGTTAATCTTTTGGAGACGAAGCAAAAATTAAAGTTTCATGCAGACATTGTTTCAAATTAGCATGACCATTAAGAACCATTAGACCTTTTAGTCTAATTGGCCTTATCTATATACATGAGGGCGAGGCACGGGAAGCGCTCCACTGAAATCAAGTGCGCGATGGTCGCATTGTGTGTCAAAATCCTTGGCTAATCTTTGGCTTCGCAATTTGTGTTACAGGCGGCCAAGTATACGCGGCCACAGTGGCGGACTTCCACGGCGGGGAACCCCTCATCCACCGGGACCGGATCCGCACCGAGCGCTCGGATCTCAACCAGCTCAACGGTAATATCAAATTGCAAGCTATTTCACGCAAACGACTTCGCTCTGACGTTTGTAATTGAACGTTTCGCAGATCAACAAGACGAATGGCGTCATTCTGAATTGATTACGACGTGCCAATAGATCCCATTTTTCTCCTTTTTATCACCTCGAAATCCCCTTTTCCCAAGCTTTATCCGACCCATTTCTTTTTGACTCTCGACTTTTTCATTAAGTGGCGCGTGCAGGATAACAATAACGTATAAAAGCATAATGAGCACCTTTTTTATTACGAAATTGAAAACGCTAATGGAATTTGTTTCTTGTTACACGAGAGTTTCCTCGACTTAAGTAGCTGAGTTGAATTTTGTATTTTCATTAACTGAAATTTTGCTTTCTGATTACGAAAGCAATGATTATTTGATGTCGTTTATTTAAAACTATTTCTGTTTTAGTAAGAATTATAATTCCTTAATATTTTCAAAAAATACTACCACTTTAAAGTGCAAGAAAAATAAGCATGAAATGACTTTATGATTTATGTCATTTCTTTCATTTCAATTATAGTAAATGTGGTTCTGCATACAATCAAATTGGACTAAAGAATAATAAACATAAGTTGAATGTTATTATGTACAGAAACAAAATTTAGTCACAAAATTTTAAAATAACTTCAATTAGTTATAATAATTGTGATGGTTGTTACAAAATTCCTGTTTTTATTTATTTTATAAAGATTCTTAAAATCTTTATCAGAAAGTTGTTCACATTACAACGAAACATTTGTAGGTGCTATTACATTTGTAGGTAATTGTATTCTTCATATAGTGTAAAAGAATGTATATAATTTTCTGTATTTTTTCACATAATGTACAATAACAGGTATTGTTAACCATTTATAAGTATAATTTATGAAAATTATTATATTAAAGAAAACGGACCGTAAAAATAAAAAAGACCGCCAATTTAAATTTTAGACCATAAATAAATTACGTGTATAATTTACAAAAACATACAATTTATTAGTATTTTACTGCGTGAAGTTGCATTGTATTTACAACATATTCTTAATAATTCACAACGTTTTTTTTTTTAAATTATCATCGGCAATATAAAAAAAGTAAAAATTATAGTGTAACGTCAATTAATTTAAATGAGAAAAATCAAAATTACATGTTTTCAATCAAATTCAAAAATTGTTTTAACATGTAAAGGTGAAAACTTTTAATCATGGCAAATTATTGATGCAAGGAAATTATATTGACGAATGTTTTAATGTGTCTATAGTATGATTGATAAATGCAGTAATTTTACATAAAACAATGGCTCAGTATATCATTTTTGATACTTATGTCACTTTGGCAGCTCTCTCTATGCGCTGTAATAATTGAACTAATTGTATAAGAATAAAGATGAATAGAATAGTCTAAGATAATACAGGCTCGCTAGAACGTTGACGTAATGAAGTGCCGTATTTATTCATGTTGCATCAGAACGTGGACAACAACACTGAAATCAGTTGTCGTTGAGCGGGTAATAATAAGCTTGCAAAGAAGAGAAATTCGTGCGATGATTTGATATTCAAACAGTGTATTTTGGTCAATAGATTTTGTCACGTTTCAGCAAAGCGCAGCACGTCATTGCGCAAATATCTTTAACTAAATATTTAATTAAGATTTAAATTATTCAAATCGCTAATAATACAAACTCCAAGTTTATTGAAACGTCTGATAATTACGCTTACATATTATATAGTATTGATTTATAATTAACAACCATTGTTTGACGAAATATCAGCCTGCGATTCGACGGCGCACCTTCGCTCGAAAGTTAAGCTTTTGATGCAACCACTGAACGGACGAGTGAACATCACTTCGAGCATTATTCGAAGGATTATATTACTCTGTCAATAAATCCAGGACATTTGATATGATTTTGAAATTAAAATGTTCATGTTTATTCAAAACATTTTTATGATTCATTATCAATTATCTGTTAAATTATAATTGTTTGTAGTAATTAGATCTAAATGAAGTTTATTAAAAAAACTATTTGAAAAAAAAAACAACAAAAGAATACAAATTTATTAATTCTTTTAATGACTTTCACGAATAATTTAAACTATAATAATTATTTAATTATTTTTTTATTTTCATCAATTTTTTGTCGATCACTTTAAAACTAAATAAATAAAAGAAAAAAATAAATGTTTATATTTGGACGTTTTGAAAATTATTATGATTCCTTTATTAAACGCGAATGAACGAATTTTTATTTTGTTTTTTGGTTATTGATTTGTAAAATAAATACAATTTCTTTTGAATTTTGTTAATTTGGTCTTAAAAAATGTAATTATTAGGGCTTATTATGTATTCTTTTCAGAATTTATTGCATTAACTTCAAATAACATCAATTCTACTTATTATCTCGTAATATATATTAAAATCTCCATAATGGATTTATATTGAAATATATGATTTGTAACTAGGAGGAAAAAAATGATGAGTAAATAATAATACGTTTCGAAATATTATAATAAACGAATGTCATATGAACATTTAATGTTTTACTTTTAATTGACAACTTTTAGATCATGATTTGATTTAATGATGTACAAAAATAACATCAAATGATTTATTTTGCTAAATAAAATGGTAAATGCTTCAAGCTAATATTTAATATAAAATGAGAAACGGATTTTTAAAAAAGTAATAATGTATGGATTTTACAACACTTTAATTTTGAACATATTCAAATGTTCAAAATTAAATTCAAAATAGATTAATCAACAAATAATTTTTACACTTATAAATCCATCATAATATTGAAAAAACAATGTTTCCCATTCTTAGGATTATTAATGTTGACGTTATGATTTCAGGTCCAAACTTTGTGAGTTCTTTTGCGTACGGGGACTATGTATTCTTTTTCTACCGCGAGACTGCCATCGAGTACATGAACTGCGGAAAGGTAAGTCTCTCAAGCAGTACAAAATAAACCGCACGCATGACGATTATTAATCATCTGAATTATTCGTAGACCTAACTTTTCTCTTTGAGCCCGAAGTCCAAAAGCTTTGTACTAGTTAAAATTCAGAGATACAAATGCTTTGACTGAAACACACACAAAAGTGCATTCTTATTGCTCAAAGACGTTTTCGTCGTTTGATTTAAAAGCTCGACCTGTCCATTGTGATTTAACTTCCGCTATTAAAATAAAAATACTTTTCTGAAATTTGTTTCACCAATTATTCGTTATTATCCGTATCATTAATAAATTAAATGATATGTACTTATAAAGTTTGAATAGCATTTGACCTTACGTGACAACCATTAATGAAATTTTAATTATAATTGTTGAATTGTTTTATCGATACCTAATTATTTTATCCAGTTTTTCTTTCAATTAAATTAAACACAAAAAGAAAACAGTCGATTTCTATACATATATACACATTGATTTCGTAAACCAAGATAACGCTTGTCTTCAAGTAATTAAAATGATATTTGTCTCGCGTTGAAAAAACTTGTGTGCAAAAACATTAAGGTATTGATGCCGATTTTGAATTTTACATTTGAATTGAGATTAAAAATTATTGGAGCCTGCGCTACTGATAAGGAAATACGAGACTTGCATTTATCGGTTACTTTGAACTGACTCATTTTTTCTCTTTACAGGCTGTGTACTCGCGCATAGCAAGAGTGTGTCAGAACGATAAAGGAGGGCCACATGCTTTTAGCGACAGATGGACGAGCTTCTTGAAAGCGAGGCTCAATTGCTCAGTGCCTGGCGATTATCCCTTTTACTTTGATGAGATACGTGAGTGTTCGATCGTGCATTCAAGTCCTATGAGAGACTGACACTCGGCTTGTTTGCCCACGAATGGGCGTCAGTCGATAACTTCCATTTTTCACTTATCACTCACAGTCTTTGCGAAAAGTCTGCAAAAATATTGTCTCTTAATACCGCTAATGTTACTCGATCGTCGATTTCGCTTATCACAATGTTTGGATAAAGTACTACTTTAAATTTTTTTATGGAAGTTATCCATTAAACACTAGCCGAGGCGATCTCTTATTTCAATGCTTAAAATAACCAATTTGTTCAAAATCATAGCTCTGTCATTTCATTGTGCCAATGGCACGTGGAAGTAGAATTTCTACGACAAAATTATTATTTTAATATTATTTAAGTTACTTTAAAAATTTATTCTATTATAATATATAATGTGCGAAGAATGAGTAAAATAAGATTACTGACGAATGCAAATTTCCACTGAGAAAAAATTGAATGGAGAATTCCTTTTGTTTTTATTGGAGAAAAACACTATTTCTCTCTCAAGCTAGTGTGTTATTCTACTATTTTTTGACTCTTTTAGAGTTAAAAAATATGTAGCTCTGAACGATAGTAAAAATAATTCGTTTCAAAATAAAATTATGCTCTCAAAATTTGAATTTGAACTCAAAATGAATACATTTTAGAAAAATATAATATTTTGCACTATGTATACAATATTTATTAAAAAACAATATGAAAAATTATAGAATTACAGTTGAATTCATATGAAAATGTTTAAGTTACGATAACACTTATGAATAAATTATATTCACAGTTAATAAACTAACCAAACTAATATTAAAAGAAATAAAAACTGATTAGTTTTTAAATCCTCATTTATAAAATGGTCAAATTTTTTTCTGAATAAAATTAGTTCAACATGGTTTATGAAAAAATGAAAGTTTTTTTTAAAAAATACCGCTCAAAGTCGTTTAGTTCAAAATCAGATGAACTTGCCTTAATTCCAGCCAACTCATCAACGACTTTTTATGATTTTAAATTTCACGAGCCGGTGAAATTTTCTCGCAAAATACATGCGTCGAACGAATCTTCATATAACGACGTCAGCATCGTTATATTATCTTTACGCGTAGCGCGAATCGGTTACAGTAACACGATTACCGTGCTTTTAATCGTGAAAGATACCTCGGTGACGCCTTACTGCATAGTGATTTCGAGCAAATACTTATATCTTAAATCATTTGCAAATCGGCTCTCCTTGAAATAGTATTCGCGCGTAACCATCCGTTAAAGTAAATTCAAACGCTTTATACTTCTCTGGATTACAATAAGCTGTGCGCAAAAGCTTTAATTGAATTTAATTATAATGAGTCGCAGTTCAAATGCAAGTCAGTTTATCGCTTTGGAAAGTTAGATAAACAACATTTCAAATGGGCTGAAAAGAGACTTTGAACTTTTGGAAAACAATCGCTGAAGTTTAATAGTTTATTTCAAAAATCATGTTATTTAAAATAAATACACTTAAGAAGAAAAAGCAAGTTCATCTAAGTTAAATAAGGATTGAAAGTATAAAAATATCTTATTGATCTTAAGATCAATAAAATGTAAACGCAGATTTGCATTTATTCCTGATTAGCACAATACGGTATTCTGAAAATTAAAGACGAATGTGCTGGGCAAACATGGACAGGTTGTCGTTTAAGAAATCGCTCGCGGCACACAAGTTTACAGAAAAGACCGTGCGAAAGTTCAAATAATGGAATGCCGCGACAAGTCGACGAACATGCGGAAATGTCAGTCGCGCGTGACGCGGCTTATTGTTTGGCTCGTCGCGACAAAGTTGCGTTTTATTTGCCGCAAGAAGTGGCAGAGCGACACGTCCCGCTTCAGATTTGCCGAACAAAGCATCGACGAATCATATTCTGAATTGTTCTCGAAAAATTATAACTGAGCTGTGCATTGATGAAAGACCCAGCCATTATCCCGCAGTAATGAGCACACTGTCGCCGCTAACAATAACTTGTCTTGTTCTACGGACGTAATCATTCGACATCAACGTCACAGCTCCACGTAATCCAATTAGGCGATTCATTTTCTCCGTATTTTTCATGAAAAGCACCTTTTTATCTATATCCTCGACTTCGTACAAAGGTCTCATTAGTTATAAGAGAAAGACATTTGTGACTTTTTATTAAAATTTTGTTTTGATTCCAAAACTTCCACATCAAGTCGAAGACTTTATATTCTGACAGTTTCTAATTTTTTCCAAAATAATTTTATAAACTTTTTTATTCAACAAAATTGATCGATCAATTTTTTGTTTATTTCATAGTTTTGAATAAATAATATAATTAAAAATATGTTAATATTTGTTTGGCTCCTTTTTTAAAATTATAAATGACCGTATTTTATATGATCATATTTTTTTCTTTCAAACACGTATTGTAATTATTTTCAAAGTCGAATATATAGTACTCAATGAATCACTCGCGGGGCCAAATGAACCCGCGATTCAGGCACAATGGCTGCGATCTGGAGTGGAGAGGAAAAGTGGAATATCGTCGCGCATCGAACCCAACGACAATCCGTATTCAACGGCGACTGGCCACGTGCCAGAAACAGCTAGGCCGCGCTGCTGTGTGCGCACCAACACGTATACGTCAACCTAGACCCGGGACATTCCCGGGTAGTCTGTGTCAAATCGTGAGCACCGCTTCTGCTCTTCGATCTGCGAGCTTCAAAACCTAACCAACTTTCCTGTGTCATCTGTCTTGTTGCTATTACTTTATTGTTTCATTTCTCGGAAAATGAACCATGTCGTTCGTTTTGGCAGCTTTGTGATTGGTTCACCGGACAAAAAATGTATAGCTTGCAAAGTTATTCATAAAAGAAAAAAGACATGCTTTTTGCTCGAATCAAAAATTTTTTTAAGCTAGTACAATCTACAATTTGAAACCTTGAGAAGTTTTGAAAAGAATTTGAAACTATATGTGTTATTATAATATTATGATTATTATAATAGTTAAGTAATGGGAACAATAGAGATGTATTCTAAACAATTATAAAAAATGTTATTAAATCAAAATTTCTTGCATTTGGCTATAAAAATGCAAATGCTCTTAAAGTCTTTAATTTACAATCTGACTGAAAAAAATGAACTGGTTGAATTCAATTAAAAACTTTGCTCAATTCGAACCAGTCTAATTACACAAATTTTACTTCAAAACATTGTCTTAAATCGAAAGAAAATAAGGATTCTTTATACATTTTGTATAAAAATATGAATATTTTTCTGGAAACAGCGGGCTATAATTTTTGAGTTCATCCTTGAGAACTTGTTTACGCGCATCGTATAGAAGTAATTAAAAGTTAATTAACACGCCAGTCGACGACAGGGCTCATGTCAACGAAGTTTCGAACACTATAAACGCCGTACAAGCACTAGCTGTCTCGACTCCATTCTTACCGCTAAATAAAACAGAGAAAAATAATCTCGAATAATTCATTGTGACAAATAAACAGTTACCTTGACAGTGCCCAAACTTTATTAATTTTTCTCACCGAGAGCCAGACTACTTTTAGTTTTCACTTTTGTTCCAACCATACTTCGTTTAAGTATAAAATTATTAAATTTTAGTTTTTCCTTTACAACCGACTTAAGAACGGTTTAGAATTTGAACAAACTTTTGAATGATCTGAAATATATTTTCTACATGAGAAATAACCATGTTTGAAATATATTTATGTGCTTATTGAATTGTGTTTAATTTCTACTTTTAAGCTTCATAAATTAAAATGATTACTTTAATACAAATTATAATGTTCGGAATTAAATTACAAAGCTGAATTCTAAGACATAAAATATATAGATATAAGGTTCTCAGGTTAAGTTTCATTCGATTGCTTAATTTTTAGCCGATACTTTTTCAGTTATTGCAATAATTGTGACAAAAATTCAAACAAGTAGAATAAATTTGTTTGTGTATATTTAAACAAACTGTTAGTAAGTCAGATTTTATTTTACGTAAATTCCTAAATTTTTCAAATAATCCAATTATGTTGAAATCGTGCACTTGAAACCAAAAGTGCATCAGCAAATTACCGTTAAACGAGTTGCGTTTTTTATTAAATTTTCGTAATATCCCTTCATTCTGACACTTCAAACATTTACTCTTGTTTCGCGTGCTGGGAAATTTATATTATAACCTTAAAACCTATGAAAGGTTTAGAAATCTTTATACGCAAATGTGAAAAGAATGAAAATACTTTTGTGATTTCCCTCGTGTAATATTTTAATGCTAGGTAACCAACATTTCCCATCGAGTCTAAAAAACGAGCTTTCGAAACTATACGCTAAACATTTGTTTCAACGCTTATTTCACATTTAAACATGCAAAAACGATTACATTTGCATCAAGTGTATTCGTTATGTTAACATCTTTAATAAACGATAATTTTTAAGATGATGAAATTAGATTCATTTTGTGCAATCTTGCGCTAAAAAATTAAAATTAATAAACAGAACGTAAAAGCTTTTGTGTATGTCTCGAGAAAACACAGGTCTGTATCAGATTGTTGCAAAAGTTTATCGCGCCCGACGCAGATGCTGCCGATGACACTTTGTCGATGTAAGCTGGAGGCGCAACCTCCAAAGAAAGTTTGTTTCGTTCTGAGGATCTAGCAAGACACATAAGTAACTCTCTTAACGCGATTAAAACCGATATTTAAACTTCGGCGTTGCATCTTCGAACTTCAAAAGTATTAATATTCGATTCGAAAAAACGTTTTTTCATATTCTTATCCTTATAAATTGTAAATCTATGCAATATCTATCTCAGGCGAATAAAGTTTTATAGAATTCAATACAGGTCTTATTCTATTAATAAATTTAAACAATTCCATTTTCAAACTGAATTTCATTTGATATAAAACACAATGAACTTATTTTTTATCCATGCATATGAGTTACACATATTTTATGTCTGAGAAAGTGAAATTTTCTGTTCAAGTTTTTTTTGTTGCAATGTTGATAGCAGACGTATTTTGGGGTACTAGTTTGATGATACAGTTATCTCGTCACTTTGTAACAAACGTTCGCTCGGATGCTGTGTACAATTCATTTGCACTGCCAAGGGGACGTAACTTTTTTACAATTAAACAATTCCAATTTAAACTTGATAATTCGATTAAAGTTCTCTTCTCTTTGTTGCTCACATTTCAAAAGATTCGTTGAATGAGTTATGATTAGCAAACATGACAAATTGCTATAATAACTACCAACGTGTGTCAGTGTCGTAATAACAGGGAAAGAAGGGGATGTGAAAAATGAAACAAAGGACGGCAAAAACTAAAAGACTGCGCAAGCTCCTGCTAACTTTTTATAACTTCGAGCTTGGCACTTTGCAAGTATACTTTTAATTTACATTTTTAAACAACATGAGGCGCACATTTCGTAATTTTGTGTAGCTCGTTATAAACTTGTCGCTAATACGATTCATTTATTTTTAATGCTATTTAATTATATACGTACTACTTACATATGCCGATTCTCAATTTCTTTTTTTTTAGTGAATTAATCGTTTAATTACTGGTTTCATTTTCAACAAATTTACTTTTTGTAATGAATAAAACCGAGAAAAGAAAATTAATTTGTGTAATTTTCTATATAAAACTATATATAGTGTATATTATATACAATTTTGTTATCGATGTGGTTTGATAAAAAATTATTTTGCCATTTGGACTCTATTGTAAACATAAAACATGTTTTATTACTCTTTAAATTTCACCTTATTTTTAATTTTGTAATATACATTGTTCAATCAAATGAGATTAAGCAAAAGTTTACATTGAATTAAGGATGATCATGGTCAATTGAAACCGTTTGGTCAAAGTTAGACTTAAACATTATTCGCATTCCAATCCCCTTTAGATTATTTACTCAATCTCATCTGTTGTGTCATTTTTAAGCTCTATTCTAATCTAAATCCATTTCAGTTTTATTTATTGGAATTAAATGAGAATCAATTTTTCATAGCACTTTATACAATATCGAACAAATGGGATTGGAAACACAGTTATATAATAATTTTTAATAACCACTTACAAAAGGTTGACTCGATGAATTGGAATTAAATTGGAATGCTATTAGTTTGGATGACACAAAATATAAACCGATGAACGCACTGCAAAAACAAATTCAATTCATTTGTTTGACAACGGCCACCAATCGAATTAATTATAGCACATGTTTTAGCATTCATATTATAAAAAAATTGAGTCATTCGTATAGCTGCAGAATAAACATTTCTAAACAAGTTAATCAAATGACTTGACTTTTCTATTTCTTTATATGTCCAGTTGAAACATATTTAATTTATTTAAAGCAATCATTTGTTCTTTAATAGAAATAGTTCATTAATAAAAGTAATTGACTTTTAAGTTTATAGCAAACAATTTCAAAACAAAGAAGAAATTTAAATTGTTTTCTAAAGTTTATTTGATTAACATTTACACGAAAAAACAAACAACAAAAACGAAGAAGATAAATTGAAATTAAAGATATTTGGCCTAGATCTACAGCGAGCATTAACCGATGTGCAATTATTTGCAGAATCCACGAGTGACGTGACAAAGGGCGTTTTCGCGAACGAACACACGCAGTTGTTTTACGGAGTGTTCACAACACCGGTAAATTCGATCGGTGGCTCCGCCGTATGTGCATTTTCGATGAAGAACGTGCTCGAGGTCTTCCAGGGCGCTTTCAAGGAACAGGAGAATATCAACAGCAATTGGCTGCGAGTGCTTCCAGAAAAAGTGCCCTCACCAAGGCCTGGCGCTTGTGTCAATGACTCGAGGACGCTTCCGGACGTCACGGTCAATTTCGTCAAAGCACATCCTTTGATGGACGACGCGGTCCAGTCTTACTTCGCCATGCCGGTGATCACGAAAATCACTTTCAAGTAAGTTCACATTCAGTTCAATACGTTCACTTTATATAGTAAAAGAAACTGTCATTTTTTATAATTTATTATATTTACTAATACTTCAATGTTCAAATTTGTAACTTTACATTATTGAAAATAAAGGTTTTCTTTTAAATAAATGATTAAATGCATTGTCTCAGCAGATAATAAAAATTTATAAATTTGTATTATTATGGAAAATGTTTTGAAGAGAAGGATTTTATTGCAAAAATGTTTAATTTCAGACTTCTTAATGCAACATACATAAAAGTGACAACGTTTAGAAAATTAGAAAATTTCAAAAATATTTCAAGAGAGTTATGCATTTTTTAGTATATATTCAAAAGTTGGCTCACGTAACATGCAGGGAGGAGAGCGAGACCTCTTACATCTTATAAATTGTTATAACATTATTTAAATTAAAATTTAAAAAATTTTAAAGACACTGCTCAGATAACTTTACTAGATCGTTAATGTATATATGATGGTTATGGAATATTCACGAAACTATGGTACTGGGAACAAAATTATGATAATCTTATTACTGAAACTGTAATATTGTTGCAACTTTTCTTGTAATGTTGCTGTAAATTTTTTTATTGAAGAAGATAAATATTTGAGTAGATAAAATGCTATGTTCAATATTGAATAAAATTGAACATCTTTTTTTTCTGCTTATCATTTTTTAAAAATTTATGCACTTAAATAAATAATCTAATAATAGTTATAAATAACTTAAAACAATAAACTTTCGAAAAGGTCCTCTCTATTATTTTTTTATACAAATAAATTGTATATTAATAATGGAATGACATATATTTATCAATAATTTATGTCAATAATATAAGCTAATAATAATATTTTCTTTTCAGTTATCGTTTTACGAAAGTGACCGTAGATCCACAAGTCAAGGGATTAGATGGGAAATTTTATGATATTCTCTTCATTGGAACAGGTAATAATATAACGATAAATTTTCATACATGATTTAGTAAAATTACAAAAGCAATTCTCGTTATATATTCATTTGAATATTTAAAATTACTCTGAATTTTGCGAAGGAGTATATGTCAATATCAAACATAAACAAAATGTATTCTAATTATTTTTTAAAGCACATTGATATTCCAATAATTATAACATTTGACTTATTTCGTATTCTCTTTAAACAATAAATACAACTTCAACATGATGTGTCTCTGTTTTATAAAATTCTTTGTGATATCACAAACCACAATGTCGCAAACGCGTTCAATTCATATATAAATTCATACGTTTGATCCGAGCGTAAATGCGAACGAAAACAGCACATGAAATATGTAAGTTCCAAACCAAAACACTAAAGCTCCATCAGAAGCCTAAGTCGTGGTTATAACTTGGCCAATTCCACACGTCTGATCGCGTCGAAAAGGCAAACTGCCAGCCAAACTGTTACCTATAAAACGGAGCCATCGAATCATGCAACGAATCACGTTTGATCGACCATAATGAAAGTCGTGTTTACTCGGTGACTTCTCACCGCACAAAACAAATCTCATATTTCTTTAAGTCGTCCCAACGACCTTGTTGAAATAATGCAAAGACACTAGCAGTGTATATTATAGTCTGTAAATTTGCAACTTTTGCATTTTACATGAGTTGCGCACAAGTGTCAAACTCGCGCATTTGATGGGAATAAGGAAGACAAGGTGTGAAAGGCAAACAGAAAAGACTAAGTGTTCGGATGAACAAGTTTATTCGCTTTGTTCATAACACTTTATTCGCTTTTTACATTTTGCAGATGACGGTCGAGTACTGAAGGCGCTCAACACAGCGGCACCCGACACGCTCAATGTCGTCAACCAAGTTATTATCAGTGACGTACAAGTTCTTAAGTATGGTAAGTTTCGAGAGATTCAAAAAATACGAAAGTTGATTGATTCGATACAAAGAGCATTTTTCTTGTTGCTCGAATGAAAAGCCTTTGAGAAAAACACGGAAGATGTTTCATTGAAAAAGTAATAATTATAAAAAATTCTAATCATGAAGATATAAAATATAAAATATTTATATACAATTTTCAATTTAATATGACCTTATATTAGGGCACATTTTGTAGTTAGTACACACAGTAACAGGCGAACGTTTAATATGTTCGAACTCATTAAAAAAACTGTTAAGATGAAGATAAATTCATTTTTGAACCGCAGTGAATCAATCAGTTTTACTTCATATAAATCACAAAACGAGCGGAAATGGCGGAAAAGTGAAGCAGTTGAACTTTTTTGGTATCCGTTCGATTCATTAAGCAGTCGCTCGGTTCGTCATAAATCTTTTTGCCGCGATAAGATCAAGAGAAATTAGCATTGCGCTGAATCTCGCTGAGGCAAATAATTTAATTTACATTCAAATGCGCAGCGAAACAATTTCGAATTCGAAGCAAGCTTTTTCAATTACGCCGATCAGCCGCTGTACTGTCCTGAGACGCGTCTTATCACATCCATATAACTAATTACATTTTAATTAAACTTTAAATTTATCTATATTAACTTATAATGAAATTCATTGTCTTGGGGAAGTCGATTTAAACTTTCGAATAACTCGCGACTCCAGTAACTCGTCTAGCTTCGTAATTATTTTTCAACGGAGATATACAAACACTTTGCGCGCCTTGCAACTGCACACTTTTTTTGACCAAAAGTTTATCTGACTTCGCAGGCACGCCAGTCAAGGATTTGCACGTCGTGCATTTGGCCGGCGAGGCAAGCAAATTGGTCGTAATTGCCGACTCGGAGATTCGGGCCGTTCCTTTGCATCACTGTGATTCGCCCTCTATCAACTCGTGCGCTGCTTGCATCGCATTGCAAGATCCACATTGTGCCTGGGATGCGACTTCTTATCAGTGCGTCGCTGTGCCAAACAAACTCCACGACAACGACGCCGAAAAAATGCTCTTCCAAGATCTCACTCGTGGAAAACATAAAGGATGCGGTTACACTCACGGTATAACAATTTTGTCTTCTTTGTCTTTTGCGATAATTATGACTTTTTATACTTCAGAAACGCAGTATATATATTTAAATCGCAGATATATATTAACATTTAAAAAACTGATATTCGCCAATGATGAAACTGATTACTTTTCATTCAATTAGGAGAAAATGTACTTGCTTTTATTTGATTAATTTATTATTATCTTAAATTTGTAAAATTTATTTATTTGAATTGAAATATTCTTGTAAATAAAAGATTAGAAAAAATCCAAACAGTTGTATATCGATGTTTATTTGAATAATTAAATTCAATATCTCCTAAATTGTTTTTTGTAAAAAAAATAAAAAATAATTGTGATACGAAAACTAGTTGATTTAGGTAAAACTAAATCATAAAACATACAAATTTCATATACATAATTGTTATCAATTTCATCAGTTTTTCGCCTTGTGTGAAGTTACTAATATTTCTTTATAAATAATAACATTATTGTTACTCTTTATTATACATTCATTTGGATTGGTGACATTACGAGGATGTATGGTTGTTGTTTTCGTTGTAATACTTCATTGTTCATATTTCTCTTTATCACAATGAACATACAATTTTGATTTGAAATAATTGATATATTCTGAATCCTGTTAAATGAAATAACGAAATCATTTTTACAGGAAAAAAGATCTTTTAAATAATCATTTTTATTGGTTGGAATTCACATATTATAAATTCAATTACCATGCATTAAGCATGCAAATATTCGTTCTGAATGTCTAAAAAGAATCAGAATTTGTCATCAATAAATTATTTCAAATAATTTAATAATAATTTAGATGTTTGTATATGATTAATATTTTGAATTCATCATAATAAAAAAACAACCACGATCCATCATCGTCTAAATAATTGTGTTTATCCACATCAAGTGGGCTTTAACACCTCCATCAATTAGTCAATGTTGCTTCAGAGCTGGAGAAACCCATACAATCTGTGGTACCACCCCGAATCGGGCGTGGTGAGCAGTCTGATGATCAAGGTAATGAAATTGTCATCGAGTTGGATCGAGAAAATCAATTCAGTCATACACAACCAAGAGCGAACGAACCGCAAGGTAAAGTCATCATCCATTCATTTCTAACTTCCAACCGCACTCATAACTAGCATGGTATTCTTGTTGCCATTAGTTCAAAACGACAAAAACGAGCATGAAACACGATTTTCGTTTAATTGTATAATATTATTATATGCTTGTTTGATTAACATTATTTCGTTAAAACATTGTCTTCTACATCTTAATTCCACATTTAAATGTTTTCATTTATCTACATACATTACTAAAAATTATATTTTACTGAACTCTTATTATGAACTCGTCAATTACAGCTACATTCTCAGGTTTCATATTACAGTTCAATTTCTTTTCTTATAATATCCATGCAAATTAACGCATACTTGTTAAGATTTTCAAAGTTATTCGTACTTTTAGCTCCAGAGAATGAAAATTAATACACCTCGCAGATGCAGTATTTATTATGATGTTTATATTTCTCATACATGAAATGTACTGATCCACTAATTAAATGTGCCATTCAAGCATTTGCTTTTCATTTTATTTGTATACTTACTCATTTCCAATAATAAGCATAAAAGATAAAATTGCAGAAAGGTTGACTTAAAGCATTGAATAACATATATGACGAAATGATAAACACATTAATGCGATATACCAAATAAGCAATACAGTGATAATGGCAATAAGATTAATAGACACAGTTGATTTCAAAACTCAATAAAAAACCAGTTGAGAAATATTTATTAATTATAAAATTATTTTCAGGTATTATCGTTACGCCAGTTGTGTACTCTGCGCAAACGCTGACTGGAGCACTGATCGGGACGTGCTTTTTCTCTTTGATTGCCGGTTTTGCGTCAGGTTTCTGGTTCTCTCAAAGACTGCGGGGCTCGCCTTACCCCGAACCACCAGAACAGCGACAGCAATTAAACAGGCTAACGGAGACCTCGGACTCGCCGGGTTTCAACAACAAGTCGATAAACCTGGTATTAAACGTTCCGCCAAAGAACCCTAATGGCAAGAACGCGAATTCTTCCGCAGAGAACAAGCCGATGCAGAAAGTGAAGAAGACGTACATATGATATCGACGACGCCAGGCTGTCTGAGGCTTGTCCCCTGAGCCGACGGGTTCCAGCTCATCCGAGACCCTGGACTCGGAGCGCGTGTATACCGCGGGAAACGGTAATGCCATCTATGCTTCAGCTGACGGCATGGTGGCCCCAAGCCGTGCTCTCTCTGTGCCGGAGGCCGAGTTCCTCACGCGCTCCGACAGCCACGAGATGCTCCGAGATGATCTGAATGACCCGTACGAGGACCCGGACGACCCGTACGCCGGCTTCGACTACGAATATGAGTCGCCGGCGCACGCCCTTGATGACCGGAGCCTGTCGCTCTTCAATCCCCAGCAGTATCTGCCCCCGAAGTTTGCCGAGCAGCCGCGACGTATTTTCTCCAGTGCGGCCCATCTCGGCAACGAGGACGTCCTCTACGAGCCTGGTGGCGACCACGGCGCCATCTATGCGCGTCATCCGCCGGTGCCGGATAGCCGGCGAATTTTTCGCTCGACATCTAATGACTTCTTCGACGTCTCCTTTCAACGAGACACACACGCCGCCTTTCTCGCGCAATGCGCTAAAGTCAAGCGCGAGTTCGGCAGCTGCGCCTCCAGATCTTAGGAAAAATTTCCGAGCTCACATGTGCGCCACCTATCCGGGTTTCACCAAAGGGTTTTCGTATTGCAATTCTTTAACTAGATGTCGCTAGAGTCCTTGTATTCTTAGCAACATCTGAAACTTCCAGTGGCCCTTATAGGGTTCCCCAATTGTATTATTGGATACAAATCTATTCTCAAATCTCTTGTAGTTAATGGTAGCAACCCTGATTCTACAGGATGAGGTAACTTGGTCTACAGAGGTATGCGTAGCCATTTGCAACGCGATATATACGAATTTAGAGCTAAGGCTTCTACCTCAACGAACGATCTATACCTCAGTTCAATTTATGAAGTTATTCAACTATTTTTTATCACGGTAAACTTTTTTTCAAGATATATCTCACTAGTTTTTTCTCTACATTAATGGAATTTTGAATTTTAATGATAAAGGCGATTATTTTGACACAGTTGTTTTTAAAACCTTTTATATGAAAAAAAATATTGAACAAGTACATAGTTAAATTAGGTCTTGGCTAAATTTGCATAAAAGCTAGAAAATTTTATAAATTTTAAAATATTGTTAAATTTTATAAGAGTTGATTAATCATTACAAATAATAAAGTATTTTATGTCTGTAACTGCTTGTTTTTATTGCTTTTGGAATAATCGTGGAATTTCGTTTTCATAATAAACTATTTTTATCAGTCTAATTCATCAACATTATGTTTAAGATAAATACAGATCAGAGACCAGTGAAACTTAATATTTAATATTTAATTATAAGGTACAAGCTTTTGGTAAATAATATTTTAATCTGAGTTCTTATCAATAATTTAGAAAAAAAAATTACCAAAGTTGCAATCATCAAAGCCTAGTTTTCACTAAAGTTCAACATTGTTGGGCTCTCAAAATTTTGCAAATATTTTGTGCTTAACTTTCGCTCAGTTTTATATTTATCAGATTCATTAAATAATTACTAGATGTATTACGTTATGCTTTGTTTGCTTGACTTCAGTGCTTTGTAAAGCATTGAAATTAAAGTTTCTCAGATTCAGGCACGTATTTTGTATTTAATCATGGCGTTTGAAAGGTTTTAAACCAAGTTTTTATTAAAAAGACACCACGATTGCAACAAGCAATAAATTTAAGCCTGTGCTACTATAAAAATTTTGTACTTTTTAAAATTATTTTTTAATTCTGACTTTGTCTGAATCAAAATTGTTAGATGATTTATAATATTTAAATTTATGTTATTTTTTACAGAATGAATCCAAGTATATTTAAATATGTTCCACTATATATGAATAATTACTATTAAAATTTTACTAACATTAATAATTTTAATGAAAAACAATTATGAATTTCTTATGGGCCATTCTTTTTTCAATAGTGCATTATGTACTCCATTTCTATAGGTTAATTCTAAATAATTAATAGTTTCTTTCATTTAAAAATTCTGTAATAAAAAGTGTATTAGCAGGTTTTTAATAATTACTAATTTTTTTAAAATTAAAATATTAATTGTGTTATATTTGCATAATTTTTATGTTTATTTCATCTACTTTAAATGAAAAAATTAAGATAAAATGAATTTTTTCGAATATATCTTCATGTCCTCAAATATTAATATGTTTTGTCAATATTAGAAACAAAAACCTAAATAAAATTTTTTATAGAGTATTATCTGAACATTTGTTTTAATAGTGTGAAAATAATCGAAATATTTAGATTAAAATAATATGATTACGAAAGAAATTTATGAAATTGATATCAAAATACGAAAACCCTTGGAAAACCTATTATTTATCGAACTAAGCTGCGAAAATTAAATAGATTCACGAAATAGATTTATTTGCGTTATTTGAGAATAACGTCTTTGCGCATATTCAGCTGACGTGAATTAGAGAGAAGCATTTTATACGATAACAATAAAAATAATATAAACAAGGTGTACATTCAGACAAAACGGTTCCTCCATTTTCGAATTCAATTCCATTCCATTTTTATCAAGCTCATCCGCAATTGTATCTACTATGAATATTATTACAGATAAACAGGAACGTTCTTTCACATTTTTATAATTGACTTTATTAATTGATATTGGAAATATGAATAAAATAAAAAAATTGAGGTAAAACATCGTTTTGCAATTGTAAAAATTGTTCGGCACATTTGTTACTTCCATGCTTAAAACGCACCAGCTATATTCTTACTGTTGTATTTGCCATAATTATAGTTACATTTACTATCGTTCGTTCATTCCATTTATAACCAATCGATTTCCGTGTAATTGAAATTAAATGAAATGGTGAGTGATGTTAATAAAAATATCCTCTGTTATAGAACTCGATTTACGTTTTTATATATTGTACAAAGTGTAAGAATGAATAGTTCCTACTTCCGCTTAACAAACAAAACTTTATAAGAAGCAAGAAAATATCAAAGAAATATTTGAACGCATTGTTCTGATTGTTTCGATCACTTTAAGAATAGCAAAAGAGAGTTTCATAAGAGCTGAATAGTAAACGTAACTATAACACGCATTCTGTAAAACTAAAATATGAATTTTATTCCATTATATTTTGTCTCGGAATAAGCGATTGCAAACGATGCACAGAAAATCAATTAAATTGGCTGGTAGCATAAAAATCTATTTATTTTTTCGCTTTTCTACAAAGAATCGCATTAAATAATGGTTCCGACGATTAAATTTGTTTGGCGACTTATCATCGGCGCTAGCGAGTAAACGAGAGTTGTTGCTGAAAAATAGAGTGTAATACTGCAAAATGTGATACGATTAGAGAACTGTGTTCTTAGTAGTGGCCTGTTTAGGTGCTTAGATCAAAAAAGATAGAGGAACGTTGCATATGAGATAAGCGTTTGCAGCAGTCGAGGCGTGCCTTTCATGTGTATTTGTTGGCATTTTGATCAGAGTAGATATAATGAAAAAACGTACGAACAACCAGCAAAGCGGAGGAACAATTTTTAGAGAATTGGGACGAGTGTTGGAGAATGAACAAGAATGATACAGGCAAGTGCCTCATTTTCGTTTCGACATCTTATTTTGTAGAACAAATTCAAATGACTATGAATAGATTCAGAAGTCTGAAGTTATTGAAAATTTGAGCGAAAATACAACACAGGCAAGATTAAAAAATAGTTCACCTCCGAACTTAATTGAGTTGGAATCGAGCATCAAATCTAGCTTTCTATGATTAATGATTATGCAAAGATCTTGGTATACTCATTTGATATAACAGAAGTATATTTGTCATTTTGCATTTGTGGCAATAAGACGTTCGCTTTTAAGCGAAACGATAAACGAGACGATGTGCAACAAATGTTTAATCATTTATCACTTGTTCCAACGAGACAGCGTTTTATGTTTTGCCACACATATAATATGTAACGCTGAATACAAAATTTCCAATTATCTGTGTTAAGCGAGTGTGGTGGGCGATTACGATCAACTTGTGCAAGAAAGTTTTTTTCAGATCGTCGTGATGCCCGCATTTATACAGGGTGCATGGAAGAGAGATATTATAAATATATTAATTATAGAAGTGTGTATATCTGTCAGATTTTTCACACTGACCGTGAAATCCAAGCTGCACACGTGAAAGTCGGTAGACGCAAGGAACGAACGATTCTTGTACATAATTAGCTTTAGTCTTGCCGTCGAACGATTTTAGGTGTGCACACGTTTTCGATTGTAATAATACTCGTTGGATATAAATAATGGCCGATCTCGCGTAACAACATTCGTTTTAAGTGTAAACTTCGTGTTTTTGTATGCGCGTGTACATGCAGAATTAACTTCTTTTTATTGTAACAAAAAATTATACATTGCGAAGCTTATTAACGGAATGATTATTGTTTAACGAAAAATGTATCTCATAATATTTAATTTTTCATTGGTCGATAAAAGGTAGAGAGATTTTTCAAGCAAAAATCGAGCGAAGTGTAATTTCGTACGAACTGCATTGTGATATGTTTTGTAATTAAAATATTTTTCTTGCAATAACTGTAAAAATTTAGTTTTTTATGAATTATTTATTTTCTAAAAAAAGCGACCTATGAATAATTAAATATGCCTTCTTAATGACGATGATTTTTCATACTATTAAAGATCGAATTTAAGATGCTACATTCGAGAGAAAATTAATCGCATCGGCAGCTATTAACGATTTTATCGATTTGTAAAAGTTTATTGTAAATTTTTATTCAAAAAGTGAGTATTGCAAATGCAATTAGGACTTGTAAATCAATTGTTTGTGTACTTTAGAACCCTGAAATAGAGCATTTGTGTTGATACTGAACTCGTAAATTACTAAATACTACATAATAGTTTTAAACTAGAGAAAATATATGAATATATATGTAAACAATAAACTTCATTAGATGAATAATTAAATTTATCTGTATAAAAATAAAACAAAACAAAATGTTCATGTACAGCCTACTCCGTTCAAAACTGAACATTATTACCAGTTTTTCTTTTCAAATCGATGAAAGTATTTGTGTCGTGACACCCGACATAAATAACATTAAAATTTTTATAATTTCAGTTTTGAATAGGATTTATGTTATACTATACAATAAAATTCAATTCAACCAAAACAAAAATGATTAAGATTATATAGTTTTCAAAAATGACAAGTCCAATGAAATGTTTGTAATGATGATTAAAATATTTATTCTTGAAGAACATCTAACAATTGTTTATGTATCTAGGGAACATCAAGTTATGTTCTTATTTTATAAAGTCATAAAATGTTAGTGGGACATAGAAAATTCATATTTTATGCCCGAGCCTTTATTTTTGGAACGAGAGTGCAACAAATCAGTATCTACAATTTGATAAGACGCTTAAACTGCCAATAATATTGTTTAGGATCTGTATTCAAAATTTTAACTCGAAAAGCATAATGGACAAAATTTATGAATGTAGACAATTATTGTAGATACATAGTTATTGAAAGATTTAAAATATGTTAGCATTGGGAAACATCATGAATTGCAATTAACTAATCTGTATTCAAAATCCATGACTTATTTATAAAATTATTTTTGTACGTTGGAAATTGAGATAAAAATGATGTATTTGTTATTCAGTTTTATAATTTGATGTGAAAAAATTAAAAATCAGAAATAAAAATTGGTAAACTAATTCAATTATACACAAATTGTATTCTGTGAGAGCAAACGAAATATGACAATTACAATTTAAAATGTACTATCTGCGATTAATCTAATTATTTTGTATTCTAACTATAAGTTTATGCTGAATTTTAAACGTGAAGTTTGTAAATACTGTGAATTTTTATTCATGTCGTTTTAGAAAATGAGTTGAAATGGTAATATATCATGTACACCTTCGAATCATCGATTGCTTTGCTCAGTGTGAAATAATTCTTTTAAGGTTGTGCAATCACATACATACAAAATAGTAGTTTATATAATTAGAGTTAAATATAATAATAGCTATTATTATTACTATAATTTTTATGCATTTGAAAAGCACTGATATGTGAAACATGTATTATATATAAATAAGCGAGAACTTTTGAATTATCTTTTTATGTAAGTAATATGATTTTTAAATAAATAATAGTAAGTTAATAAAAATGTGGAACGAGTATTCCATACTTTTTAAAATTACATTTTATTTGGAATTTATTAATTCAATTTTGGTTGCACAATCTTAAACAGAGTCGTATTAATTTATACTGAAACGTTCTTGCTGTCACTTTCATATTCGTTTAGCGATAAACTATGAGTTTTAGATTAAACTATTTTTTTAACTAAACTGTAAGAGTGGACGAATAAAAAAGATCGCCCATTAATGTAAATTACTCGTATAGTCATATTTTATCGCATGGCTTATAAAAATAACATCTCAGTCATTTAAACGACATTAGTGTCATTTATAGTCTTATTATATTCGATTAACAAGTATTCCTTTTTGTTTGTCGATTTTTCATACTCGACTGTATTATTTATTGAATTCAAGCGTAAAATGTGGTGAAATTCAAATTCGATGGTGATATTTGTGCGATCAGTATTTTTCATTGAAAGAATTATTATCTATAGATATTATTATAATTTAATATTTCCGAATATGATAAAAGGAACATGTATTGAAAAGATGCTTTTGAGATGCAATAAAAATGCTGAACGTGCAAAATCTTGAGACGGATGTTACAAAACTCGTATGCATGACAAATAAATTTATTTCTAATTTCAACAGAATAAGTTTATACAATCTTCAAATAGTATCGATTACAATAAGTAATTCTTTGATTAAACATTGTATCCTGTAAATAAATAATAAAACACATTTTGTAAAAAATAAATTGCTCTTTTATTTGTTACATATTTACAGATCATTCGAAACCAGTTTTTTTAAATTGAGAAATTTATCAGTTTCAAGTCATTTTTAGTGTCATGGTTTATAGACTCCCAAAAGAACTCCACTTGTTACAATATCAGGAAGACTTGTTGAGTTATGATGAATGTATGGGTCACTTTGGAAAATTAGCACTGGATGATGACCTAAATTATTTGGATTTTTATCGTTGTTACCAACTCTTACTCTGAAACATTGTTGTTAACATGTTTTATTAATCAGGAATTAAAAATATTATTTTTTTTAATGGTGAAACCACAGTTGACGATCAAAACTATAAACACTCACAATTAAAATATATACAAAACTAAAAAAAATTATACCAAAGTAGCTAAAAATAAAATAAAAACTAGTAAAACTAAGAATAAATTATGAATAATAAAATTATTCAATAATCTCTTATTCTAACAAATAATAAAATTAAATACAAATATAACCAACTTATGTTTTGGCTGTCAAATGCGGTTTAACCTTTTGAATCCCCACATTCTTTATTGTTAATTTGAAGCTTTTCATATATATTGTTTGAAATCTAAAATATAATTGAAAATATATAATTTATAATAATAATAAAACAAAATAAGTATAATTGTTATTGTATACATATATTAATGTAAAATACCTTTTATTATTTTCTTTACTTTCTCCTCCATCAATGCCCAAAAAGTTTAGAACTTGTTGCTTTGTCGATGAAAGTTTCAGCATCGTCTGCATATACTGTTCCAACACTGTCCTACGTTGTTCTAAAACCTTCGGATTTGAATTTCTTACGCGCTTAGGAGGAAAAGGTGCAGTAGCGCTATCTTTTTTGAGCTAAACAATAATATTAATGAGTTATAGTCATTTTAACTTAAAGTAATAAGTAATCTCAAATTTTGTACATTTATGAATTCAACATAATGTAAAATTCAATAAAAATAATTTTTTTAATTTCTCAGTTTTATTATAGTCTGATAACTGATATATATAACTTAATTAAAGTATATTAGTTTTTGAAAATACGATAAATCATGTTTTGATAAATTAATTGATAAATCAAATGAAAAATATAATTACAAGTAAAAATAAGAAAGACTTTAACATGCTTGTTGAATTCTTCTGTTTTTTGATGTTTGAGAAATATTAATGTTCATTAATAAAACTTAGATAACATTTGTAACATACAAATTGCATTCTATTATAGCAATATAGTTATAT
>JABFQD010000381.1:0-27492 GCA_022817045.1 Psix sp. ZL-2020
AATATTGAAACCAAATGTAATTTACTTCTTAAAATTATCAGTAGTTTGCGATCTACTTGGTGGGGAGCTGATCCCGAAATCCTTTTATTATTATACAAATCCCTGATAAGGTCCAGACTTGAATATGAAGGTTTTTTGATATCTCAATGTTCGGATAGTGTATTTGCAAAATTAGAAAAAATACAGAATAAAGCATTGGGAAGTACTATGGGATATCGAAAGAGTACTTCTATGAATGTTATGTTATGTGAGTCGAAAAGTCCTTACTTACACTATAGATTTAAGTGTTTAGGTTATAAATATACTTTAAAATGTTTAGCGTATAAAAACCAGGCTGCTATTATTTAATTATTTAATTTAGAGTTAATCATAGATCTTTCTAATAACTTCGTTTACCTCTCAAAAACTAAATGGTGAAAAATTCTGAAATAATTTAACAATCATTGTTTCGAATATTACAAACATTTTCCTTAAATTTCAAATCAATCTTTAAACACTAATTTTATTGTCTTTCTAACTTAATATAAAAATAAAATTTAATTGAATGGATAAAGCAAAGTAGTTTTTATTAACTAGCAATTCAATTGAAATACATGTTCAAAAGGTGCTGCCCTCGGACGGATTTAAGTGTGAAACCTGAAACAGATTTAATAAAAAAAATTACAAAATTCCTTTAGAAACACGTGCCAAAAAGACGATAATATACAAAAATAAAGTTTTCAAATGATTTGCAATTGAATAAAAATTAGTTCTTATCAGTAATAATTCAAACTACTGGAATTTAATTTATCTCTAACCGTTATAAAAATAGTAAATTACACATAACGATTTGTTTCATACACGATCGAAATAATTGTTAATCAGCGAACGTCATTTTCATATTATTGTACCATTTACAATTTTTCCACTTATCTTACCATCGTCATATCATAATCCATTGCATACCTTACGTCGGTAACTTACCCTTGGCAGCTAATGAATAACGCCGTAGGTCATAGTTCCAAGCGCCGACACGACTACTATTTCAGTGTTCTCAACCCACACCCCATTCCCACCGAATATTGGTACGCCTGCTTGGCGTCGAACTTGCTACTCGGCTCGGTCGACGGCAAGGCGGCGTCATCCGAGAGTAATGAACTCGCGGCGAGAAGCTCGCGAGCCGATAAAGCAGCAGCAACGACGGGCAGCACTTGTCGGCGAAGTTCGCTTGCCATCTCGCCATCTCGGAGCGCGAAGTCAGTGTCTCTTCTGTCAGTGTAAAGTCTCGGTGTTTGCATGACAGGGCGGTGTGCGGATGATGTGTGGTGTCTGTGCACTGCTTGCTATCGAGTGTCTCGGCGGTATGAGCTCGCATGGCCGAGCATGAGCGTGGTCATCGCGTGGAGCACGTAGCGTCTCGGCAGGTTCTCGCAGGGTCCGAATAGTCGACGGCCTTGAAGGCTCGAGGGTTCGGGTTCGCTCGCCATGTAAATGCTCGCGTGTTTGTCCAGTGTGTTGAAGCCACACCGTCAAACACCATGACCATCATCTGAGTAAACTGAGACATCCAGCCGAATCGCAGTCGACGATCAAACATGGCAAACGGCGCGATGCGCGTCGCCACGGCGAGCACGCTCGTGGCCATCGTCTGTTTGTTTTGCGCACCACTGTTCGTTAATGGTACGTAACGTGCGTCCAGCTTGCGTCCGCACGTCCACACCAAACGAAACGCACGCGGCCTCTCATGCTTTTCTAGCTTATTCATTCATGGATCTCACGGTGTGACGTCACACTTTGATTAGAAGACTTCGTGTTTGAAATTCGACGAAAGTCGTGAGATGGAAAAGTAGCTGTCAAACAATGGATTTTACTCGAGATCATTTTCGTTGATACTGCGTCGGCGATAACTTTCACACATGCTCTCGGCGTATGTTTTTGTTTGCGATTACGTAGCGAGCCGCGATGTGCTGATTTCAAGCCGAAGTCGACGTTTTCAGATAAAAAGTGCACGATCGTGCTTGCGCTTGATTTCAAAATATCATTTTCCGTACGTCACACGCACTTAATCGTATACGTTTTATCATCGTACGATTTTATAATCGCGCTCAATAAAACGTATCAGCGCCGCAAGTGTCAAATATTTATAACGAAGGGTACGAATCCGAGCGATTCCGAGTCAAATCTGTTTCACAATTTCGTTGTTGATATCCAATACGTATCGCGTGTGTAGCTACTTCGATAAACCGTGATCATTACTGTTCGCAGCAAAATGAAATAATGCACACATTGCCGTTTAAGGAAAGTGTCCACTTTTTTTTGTCTCTCATTTTTATCCACTCTTCTTTTCCAACAAAATAAACCAACTCATTATCTCGAAACAAAACATAAACATTCACTTGATTGGCATTTAAGCACTCAAATAAAAAGTTCCCGCACTTGCAAAATCGCAGGCGATTTTTTGAGATAAAAGTCGATTCTGTTCTTATCTAGATCTTTTCACTTATTGGAACAACCGGTTGCGAGATCATAGGTTAAAATCAAACGCTCTATTCACATATCGCAAAGCGTAATTAAATCGCTGAAAACAAGAACTCGATGTTAATCCAAAGATGGGATAATTGTCGTGTCACTTTTTTGAGTCCGCATTGAAATGTGAATTTCAAGAACGCGTCTTTTTGCTCGCGCGCATTTTTATCGCTGATGAAATTGTAAGCACCAAGCACGTCATTATGCAACATGTTTTTTCAGCGCTGTAAAACACAATGCACTTAGGAGTTTGCTTTTTTTTCACCTCTCCGAAAGCCACAAAAGTCATCGTCACAACAGCGACAAGCGCATTACAAACGGGCGCGCTGTTTATATAAGTCGTTCAACGTGTGGTCTACGCCGAGATACGATTCGCTACACTCCATGAATTCTCGGGACAATTTCGATGTTAATGAGATGTAATCGGACTGACATGGTAATGCGCGCAATTTTTACAGTATAATTACGCGAACATCTTTGTGAGATAGAACGAAAATTGGAAGCCGTGGGTTTGCGCAGCGAGAATGTAATACCTTGTTTGGCATGAATGTAAATCACTTGCTGTAATCTGTTTACAGGCAGCAGTCTTGAATTGTTACCAAATTTTGCGTCACTTTTTATCGCCGATAGATTAACGCAAGTGATAATAATTGTTATTGTGTAAAGCGTCGTTCTGCAGTTGAACCAGAAACTCGAATTCCTTTGTAAAGAGTTACTTTTACAGGTCGATATTGGACTCTGCGAATGAGATCTGTTTGGCAAAATTTTATCTATTTGGCGATACGCTGCATATGTAAACACGCTTCAGCGAGGGAAAATCAAGCGCGTTTGATTTTTTGTGCATTTTCATAAGAGATTTCTTTTATATGCATAAAAAGCTCATCTAAAAATGCATATTGAGCATGCGTAAATTGCTTGGATAGCAGAATAAAGCTCAACGTATGAGCTATTGGCAACGCTAGAGAGATAATTGACAGTGCTAAAGCATCGGACTTTATGAGAAGAACTTGTATCGCTATAGAAAAACGCTCGCGTTTACGCGCAACATAGACCAGCTAACAGAGTCAAACGTTTATTCAAATTGTTATGATTGTACAAATTACACAGTCTGTTTTTAATCAGGAAAGACAGAGACGGACATTGTATTAATTGAATTTCGCGCGAAAAGTCGACTGCGCTCGTTTCTATGTCAAAAATCGCGCTCAAGTGGGTCAAATCAACTGTAATTGTAACGACAATTATAATCGATTTCAGAGTAATGTTATTGATTCTGTTTGAATAAATGACGCGGAATTCGTTTCCCGCGCAAACGAAGCTTTGGGAATTTTGATGTTATTCGTGATGCTCTCTGGTGTTTGTATTGATAAACGATTTCAAGTTTTTGGCCTTCGGGAATAAAGATCAATATTAAGTGTGCTTTTGTGGCTCCATTTTTTTCTTGTAAATAAAGCATGCCAAGACGTGATTCATGGCTCTACTTCGAAATTTTATTTTCGCAAAAACATACTTCGGTTTTGTGCTATTTTCATGATTTAATATATCATGAAAGAGTAGATGGCAAAGGATTTGCTAGAATAATTTCAGCCATTGTTAAATTCCAGTGAACTTTGAACCACCGGCGTTAAGAATATACTCCTTTTTTTGTCACGTTTTAGTTGAAAAAGGAAAAACGTTGTAGAGAAAGTTTTTTCTGTTTATTTTTTTGATTCATGTACTTTACAAATTAAACACAAAACATTACACAAGATATGAATTTAATAGTTGCATTGTAACTTGCTTTTGCACTTTCGAAATTCGAATAAACAAAACAATCACATTTTTAACTGAAAGGTAAAATTTCAGTTACAAATGTTATTTTGTAAACAATCAAATTCGTCCCAAAACATGAAATGAAAATTCTCTAGCAACAGCTGAACTGAACGTACCCCTTATTATTCATTCAAACTGCTCTGTTTGGTCACGTGACCGAAAAGTACTACGAAACTAAAGTGATTAAACTTTACATTATTTTAAGCCAATCGTCGATCGAGAAATGATAGCAGTTGGACATGTCACGACATGTTTGGTTAACTAACGGCAAATGATCTGTTTTTAATCTGCTATCATTATGTTGTGATAAATATCAAGGGAATGTTGAATATTAGTGAAATATTAGTTGAAATTCGGCCTTTCGATGCAGCAGAGCTTTGAAATTCCATAGATGATAAATTCGGAAAGTTAATTTACGGGCTATGCGAATTATTCTATTACATCCTCTGTCGTCGTCAATTTATCGATTACGAAACAAAGGATTTTTGTGTTTGCGGGAAAATGAAAATTGTTATAATTTCCAATGAGGAGATGCAGACTTGTTTTCATGCGGTTTAATTTTTAGCAAAATAATACCTAAGTTGTCAATTTATAAAATCAAGAATTTCTCTACACTTTTAATATCATTAAATACGATGTAAAATAAATTTTGATTTTCTCAACGCAACCGGGGAAATTTTTAAAATGAAATATTTACTCTGATTTTTGAAGTCTGAAGTTGTTAGAGAATTGGAGAATAATAATCGATTAAAAGAAAACATAAATATTGATATTTTGTATAAACAAAATATTATTTGTTGATGTTTCAAGTTGTTTGCATGTTTACATTGTACTTTATATGATATAAAAGAAATTTTACCGAGAGAATAAAACCAAAATGATGTAACTATGTAAAAGAAAACTAAAAACTAATCTTTATGTTGAAATATTTTGAAGAGTAAGAGCAAATATTCGGTGGAAATAGAAATTTTCAGAAACTCGAATAAGGATTATTTTGCCATACAAAATAAGAAAGATGTATATTTGCGAAGCATTTTCTCTCTTTGTTGACTTTTTTACTATTTTATTAAGTTCTGCATTTTATCTCAAATTATTTCAGTGCTGTTGAACGTTTTTACATTCAAAATGGGTTTTATATAAAATTACATTTTTTTAACGCTTGGAACTTTTTGAACATTATATTGTTTACTTGTTTTGTTATTATACTGAACCAAAACAATAATCGAATAGTTTTTTCTATGCGAAATAATAAGCATTTTATTACACTTGAACCGTATCTAACTTATTTGCAATTTAAAATAACACAATGTTATATTTGTTTAAAGCACATCAGTTATTTAAATAAATGCTGTAATCTTTAGTGAACGTTGTTAAACATTTTTATACTGAAAAAAGTTCTGAAAAACAGTTCGCATTAATTTGCATGTTTTGTGCAGATGTATAAGATTGTGTAATTATAAAAAAGAGTTCACTGGTTACTCACGTTCCGAAAAATCTTGAAAACCTGGAATCACGCTGGGTTTTCAGTTTTTTATCGAATTTGTGTTTATTTGTTATTTTACAAGACTTTTTTTAACGCTTTCTGTAACATTTGTTCTTCTTTATATTTGCACTATTCAGCCATGAATAATAAATACTAGTCATTACGTAACGTGAATTATTCGAGTAACAAATATAATTTTTTGTTGAATCTGTCTCTCTCGTTTCATTAAATAACATGTATGACAATAATCCTTTTTTTGAAATAACGTTTCATCTTATGATGAAATTGTCGGAAATTAAATTTTGACTTGTTATTTATATTAATAAATAATTGTCAAAAAAATGAATAAACGAATTCAGGTTTTTACAAAATAATTCAATTAAGTTGTATTTTCTTTGTTTATTTATGTTTTGTTGCAACAAAAATAAACGAAATGACAATTTATAAACAAACAAATAAAACAAACTGAATGAAAATAAATCAAATAAATCACACCATTAAAGTAATTTCATAAAAAGTTATATGTTGCAAAGTAATTAATTAATTATATGGAAACATGTTTCTTATGAAATGTTTTAATAAGTAATTATAAATATTCGCTATCATCTTCATCGTTTCAAAATGTTGTTTACATTTGACGTCGTTGTATCAATGAGCTATTGATATTTGTAATATAAAAAATGAAAAACGAAATATCTCTACTCTCACTAATGTGTAAATTCCAACAAAATGGAAATAAAAATAAGAAGTTTTGCAAGCTGTCATATTGATTTTTCAACTTGCAATGGCAAATATAATTTTTGCACTGATTGTACTAGAGCTCAAAGCTTGTTTTCTTGATAATGAAATTATTAAAGGTAATATGCAAATAATTGACAGAGACAAACTATTTAAACGTCTACTTTTTTTAATCAAATAAAACATTATAACGCCGTTTACTCGAAATTGTCCCAAATGAAATATCACGATTTTTTATGGACAGTTCTAATGTTGAAATCTGGGTTATAAAAGAGTTTAAGGGAAAATTATAATCAGACCAAGATAATCTTCAATTTCCTGAAATTAAATCACATGGAATTCACACTCTGCATTTAAGGCTGGAGTTTCGGCTAAGGATTGGAACTTGATTGAAATTTTTCGTGCTTTGTATAATTTCTTTCAAGGCTTTTCGGCTTGAAAAGATTTTCCCCGAGCAACGGAGTGCACAATATTTGTGCACTCTGTTATATTTGTGGAGTGGAAATTTTGTTCGGCAAGATTTGAAAACTCTTCTGCTAGGAAATGTTACCGTTTATGCAGTTTATGTTAAATTACATTACTCTTGTGAAATGAAAACTTGAAGTGAAAAAAATAAATTTGACAAGTTTAACAAATTTTAAAATTTAAGTATGAAACGGTTCAAGCGAATTTTGAAGTTTTCTATACCATAAAGTGCGGAAAACTGCACTTCATTGTACATAATTTATTTTAATCTAGATATCGAATTAGATATATAAACTTAGCTAAATGAATCAATAACAATAATTTTATTTGTGTTTAAAATTTCCTACATATTTGTTATAATAAAACATAAAAAAACATAATTATAACATAACAATTGATATTATGTTATAAATATTTATAAATATTTATAAATGTGTATACGTAAGTTACTCATTTGTACTATATACATTATATATATATAATGTCACATAGAAGTACTGTCAGTTGAAAGAGGTTTTACAATTAACAAAGATTGCACTGTTGAAAATCGAAAAAGCTCATCGTTAATTATACAACGGTACATTCATGGCGCTAGAGACGTCTTAAATATTGATATCACAACGAATATTTCTCTCTTGACAAAAAAGGAAAACTTGCTTTTTCCATTTTCCAATCAATAGAAATACTTCATTTTTAAAAAAAGATCAAAGACAAGTAGATATTTCATATTAGACAGAAAAAATACACACAAGATACAAAATGAAAATTCTCTATAGATAAAACCCAAACTAAAATATTTATACGATAAAAAACATTTCATTTTTCTTTTCATATATGCAATTACATATCATATTCATAAAAAACAAAATAATAACTCATAGGAACCATAATTATTTTGAGTCAATTTCTCGGCATTCCTAGTGAATTCTGCAAATATTCTAGAAACACAGCAGAATGTTTTCTCACCAAAGTGCGACCTTTCACTTCATTTTCGCGTACTTTCATATTAAATATGACTAAGTATAATATTAATGATCTAAAACCCTTGTTTCTTTTTCTTTTCAGGACTGAAGTGCCATTGTGATATTTGCACAGAGAGCAATCATACGTGCGTAACTGATGGCTACTGCTTTGCCAGCACAAGCCTTGATCAAGATGGTATCACGTATGCTTACAGGTAACGAAGTATTGGAATCACGTAAAGACAAATACTGGAATTTTTCATCACCTTTTATTATTCGAAAAATGGTGATTTTATGCATTCGTTTTATATTTTTGAATTTCACTTCTCTCAGAAAAAAAAAAAAATAAAAAAAACGTAAATAATTTTCGTAATCAATTATGATTGGAGGACGATATAAAATGTACATTTTGCTTTGTTTTTCCAAGCTCTATCGACTTAGATTATAACATCATTACGATAGGCGGTTAAGATTATTTCGGGTTCTGTTTATATTTTATTATTTATACGTTATCAGTTAACTTGCACGTGGATTTTTCGGCGCGATCGATTCTTCCATTCGAGGAAGACGAGGGTGACCCTCTCCAAACCACCTGGTGATGTGCTATTAGTAACCGTTTCGGCAGTTTGACATTAAAATACTCCGTTTTATATCTATGTGTCGTCGCGATGGAAACCTTACGACTTCACCATAATAACGATTCCGAAAAATCAGCACTCTTATGTGTTTTCATTCTTTCGAGAATTTCACATAGATTTTCATTTCCACGGAATTCTGGATAAATTATGATCTTAATAAACATCCTTTTAGGCTGTAAAATTTGATGTAAGGGGATACTATAGACTCGGGAAGTTATGTGGGGGTAGCCAAATTGTATATGATGTAATATATACACTTGATATGACTCCATTTGATTAATTACGATTTCGTGCTTTGATGATAAATAAATTGCTAACGAGGTAATTTGAAGTAGAAAGTAATATTCAGTCGATGAAAAGCGAAATGAATTTTTATAGACTCGAGTCATGTGATTTTGGTATTTAACTCGAAAATGCTATTTTTAATGGAGTTTCAAAGCATTCGTAGCACAGCTGTTTTATACAGTCATTACTACAGATAATAAACTATTGTCTCTTTTTAGTCATAAAAAGTATCGTTTCTATAAATACATTTCTTCAGATATAACTGAATGCCAGATTCTCGCAATAAATCATTATTTTCATTGTTAATGACAGCCTTATTAACAATGATGATAAATGTACAATTTCGATCAATTTAAAATTCAAATAATCTCACTACTGTTCACATTTCCGTTCACGTCGACGTGCTTCGTAACTGACAACTGCTACCGCAAAATATAGATGAAAATGGTTCGTTATGATTGAAACACATTTGCTTGAAAAATTCGGTTACTGAGCTGGAAAAAGAACTTGAGTTAAATATGAACAGCTTAATGCGCGTAATATAGTGAACATTTAATTTCGCTTTTTTCTGTTCAAGATATGGTGTAGAAATAGCACGGTTGAATCGAGTGCTTCCGGTGTTGAGCAATAAGATCATGGTCTAAAATTATTTCCGGATGCTCTTAAATAATGTTTGAGCTTGTTACATGTTTGTTCACAATTCGCATTCGTTTACGTTCATTTTTGTCCTTTCAATTGCGTATGTAGTTCGGGAGTAATTTCGGTTGTCACACGATGGACATGTTTGAGTAATTAAAATAAGCGAACAACCACAAATGTGGTACTTTAACGCAATGGTTTGATTGTGGTATATTTTTGAAATTTTACCAAAGGTGCCTTGATCGAAAATATTGGTTTCCACCGGAAGAGCCTATCTCGTGTAATGGTAAGCCGGGTTCAGGGGTTTGCTGCGATAAAGAGTTCTGCAACCTGAATTTATATCCAGTTCTGTTGTCTCCCGATGCGTCCAAAGTACCCGAAGGTATTTTTTACCTCAGAAGGATTGACAGTTGTGAATGACGTTTTGAAAATAACACACGATTATACATGAGATATTTCTGAAAAAGTAATAATCAAGTACGAACAAATTGCATAATCATTTTAGTCAGGTACTATCGTTAGTACCGCCTCTACTGAAGTGTGACCCTGCCATTCAATTGTGTGACTTTTTACGACATTAACGATTACTGCATTGCTTTAACCGATAACTCAGATTAGTCAACTAGTCTCGATTAATCAGAAAGTTTGTGCCAAACATTATGGTGACATTAACTCAAGAATCAGCAACGCGAAGACCACCTGGCTACCCCCACTACAGGTACAAAGTAACCCCCACCATATAACAGTGTTCAATTGCACGGTGTTAAAGACTGTTTTATCGCTGCAATAAAGTTTCTTTTTTATTAACATGAGCCTCTCTCGTCAACTTAACATTACGTAATTATAATGGAAACATAACTCTTGTGTTTGAGTTCCTAATGTTTTGTATGTTTGTTTCACTGAACAAAGCCTGTGTTTTATACCCTGAGTGTGTTTTTTGTGGCGTGACAGTCTCCCACAATTACAATATTTTAGGACACGCTGACGATTGCCACGATATCACACTTCTCTAGTTGTTTCAATCCCTGGCATATATAACCGACAGTTCAGTTAATGTACAAATTTGTAAAGTCACACCAAATGAACTCTTCTTTAACCAACAACTTGTTTGACATGGGCTTGAAGGTGCGTGAAAAAACAACTGTCGCCGTCGCAGCCCGAGCCACTGATCTTCTGCATGACGAGCAACTCGATAAACACGACCTTTGTCATCGAATGTTGCAAAGAGGATTTTTGCAATCGTGAACTCAAACCCCAGCTCCATCCTATCAGCAAAGAAGGTACAGTCTCCTGTCTCCCTGAAACACAAACCAAATTTCTAAGATGGCACTTACGCAATTTTGCATACTCTTCTTTTTCTCCGCTTTCTTCCGAGTTTGGATTTCAAATCAAGTTTAATCTTTATTGAATTATCACACAAACAACATTTTTTGTGCAACAAGAAGTTGTAATAATTGTAACGTAACGCTGTTCAGTTTATGTCTTAGAGCAAAACGAACAATTGGTCTTTCGCGAAGTTTGCAAAGGAGATAACTTCAGCCACTGTAAAGCGTTTGATAAATAAGCGCAGACTATAAGTAAATTGTGCAATCGTGAGATTTCTGTATGGCAAAAATGTGTAATTAAATATTTCATATGCGGACACATTTTTACTTGTTACACATCTCTTAAATAACTTCTATAGTTTATAGCTTTACAGAAAAACTAACTACCATACCGGTTTTGCAAGATTTTGCATATCTAATTATATATCCTTGCAGTTATTGGTAAAATTCAATTATCTGTTTCTTCATTAGTTTCGATAAACATGCTTTCAACCTGGAAGCCGCGATGCTGTGCTTAAAAGATCATTTGACTCAAACAAACGGAAGGATAGTTTTATACAATGTTGAAGTTGAGAAAAGAAGAGTCGTAAAAGTTCTAAAACTGGCTACAATGGCAGTGTTGCTTTAGAAATTTCGCGACTTATTACTGTAAATCTTTATACCTGTCTTTCGGATAAATTTTATACCAACAACTAACTTTCAAAGTTAGCTGCACTAGCATGTTACTGTACTCCCTTCTGTACACTCTTTATAAAAACAATAATAAGTTCTTTATCTCCGTAGCTGTGTTTATTGTTTCTCTTTATGTAAAACAATACTTGTGATTTCAAACTGCAAATTCAAAGAACAATAACAAATGGTTTTTGTTATGTTTGCAAAATTTCAACATATTAATTACAGTCCACAAAAAAAACATTTCATTTTAGCACAATGTTTCTCTTGTGTAATATTACAATTTGTGTAAGAGGAATAGATTTTTTGCAAACGATATTTCAATTAGTATTACATAGGCGAAGCAAATTTGCGATGTGCACGTTGATGCAATAGATAAAAATTATTCACGACAAGAATTGGTATGAGAATATTGAATTACAACATAATCCATCAAATTAATTTGTCGGATTATCTGCAAAAGCTATTTTGTATTATTAACTTTGCATCACAGATATACGTTGCACAGCCGATTAATGTGATCGACTATCGATTTATTATTATTTGCTTGACTGTTTAGCTATTATCTTTATGGCTAAAAATGCAGTGTGAATTATGAATGAATTTAGTTGTCTAGAAACTACTTGTTTCGAGCATTGTATTTATAGATAAACAATCGTGAAAGTCTAACAATTTATTTCAGTTGAGTTTGATCAGTTCATTTTGCTACTTTTCTTTCACGAGATTTATGTGTATGATCTGTGACTGTATTTTTACGGAAAGCTTCTGTAAAATAAGTATTCAATTATGACGAGTTTATCTAAAAAATTAGTAGACAAATTATAAACGTAGATTTTTATTTGCTGCATGCTTGAATATTGTAAACAAAGTTTGTATTAATTGTGCCTATCAATCAGGAGGAATTTACGTAGAAAAGCAAAACACATTTTATTCAAACGTTATCTGGACAAACAAATTTTTAAATTTAATAATCACTAGAAAACAGAAATTTTCTGGTGACAAAAACTTTTTAATCTGATTTACCATCATAAAAAAGGGTTTTTGGTTTAAAAAAGTATGTTTTTTATTTCAAATCTATTAGGAAAACTTTTTTTCTTCAAAAAACAAAAAAAACACTATCGAAACTGTACATAACCTAAAAATTGACGACAAAAATTATTTTTTTTCCCTTAAAAAAAATCTATCTTTAAAAATTTTTCATTCAAGAAAAAGTTATGCACATCTAGATGTACCAAATGACATAATGAAGTGAAAAAAATGACCTAGAGATGTGCAAAATGAAGTGCAAGCCTCACGAAAACGAGTGTGAAAACAGATTTTTTGTTCAACTCTACATGATGAGTTATAATTTGACACAAACTTTTTAATCGCGCAAGCTTTGTTTTAGTAATGTTCTTTAATTTTCTGCTGTGAAAATGGTTCTCTCGGGAGTAAATATAAGTATCTCGGGAGTTTTTATTTCCATCGAAACACTAAGTTAACTTTTAACTTTCTTCTATTGAACTTGAATCGCTTGGAGTAAAAGTTGGTTGCCAAGTTTTTTATGTGCACATTTTTTATTTCCTCCAGCAAATTATATACATATTGTTTACAATTATATACAAAACACATACGTCGACTAACTTGTTTAATCGATACGAATTAATCTCAGCAGTTCTGAAGTAAGCAATTAATTAAAAAAGTGCGTTAAGTTAATGTTTGCAATTAAAACGACAATTTTTATTTTAGCAACGTTAATCTTGCCAGACAAGTTTAATTTAAAGATACCTGAGTAATTTATGTACTTGGGTAGACGTATATTAAAAGCACACATTCACTAGAAAAGTTTAATTTATTTTCAAACGGCAAATGAAAAATTAGCCGCATTAGAATAATTATTTAATTATTTTCTGTACTATAAAAATATTCATTATCCAAATATCCAGCATTTAAAAAATTGTTTTTCTTTTGTTTATGAAAACTGAATTGTATATTAATATATATATTTAAAGGTTATATGAAATAAATATAAAGTTCGTTTCGAAATCACCGAAATCTATTCTTAGACCACAAAAATCTCAGTGAAGATGTTTCTACTTAATTTCAAACATTTTCAAAAAGCTGTTGAAAGTGGAAAAACAAACTACGTTATACGTTTACATTGAGTTATTGCTCATGATTGAGATAAGCATTTTTTAAGAAAACCAATTGTTCAGTAATGTCCGAATAAACATTAATTAAAACAATTAAGTGAAACATTATCGGTAAATTAATGAACAATATGTTAATCAATTATTTATTGATAACCAAATTATTGACCCTTAATTAGGTGCGTGATTTTTATTATCTTTACCAGCAGAAGCAAGTTTGTGTTATTGGCGCTTCGAAAGCGCCACGCGTCTCTCAAGTATTCATAATAATAAAGTTCAATAATTTAACTATGATTAAGTCAGTATTAGTTAACATAATGAAAAATATGAATTGATCATTTTGATCTTGACTGATGTTCAATATTGACCATAATTACGTAGCACATCACTAACTTACTTTTTTAAAAACATTTCATTTTAGATTCAGTATAAAAATGATAAATACTCAAAGATCAAAAAACGTAGTAAAAAAATGTATTTTCCCAATTACGAATAAAAAAAACAATTGTCTAAGTACTATTTGATTTTTAATACATCAAAAACATGTTAAATTAATTTACCATCATGATCTAAATTTGAAGATGAATTTTGAACATCCTATTTGAAAATAAATCACTATGAATTTTTACATTCTGTAAAAGTTTATTCAACAATGTAATACTGAAAATAAGCACACAAACATTAATATTAATAATACCTAATCCATTTTTGCCTATCTGCGACTACGCAACATTTTATTTTACATCCTATGTATTTTTTCGCTTTTTTAGTTCTAATAATAGATTATAAACAACAAGAAACATATATATACGTAGTTATAAAAATGAAAACTAATTCATCCAATTTCATCCTCATGCAATTCTAACGATAAAAATGCAGTACTTTTTTACACCACGTTTTTTGCAAATAACTGTTTAACCTGTTTAATCCAGTAGAAAACAAAAATACTGCAACTAACTACTAAAAATGATGAAACAAACGAATAAAATCATCATTTTACAGCAATTCTATTCTCTTAGTTCAGGTTGTCTTCATTTGCGACTGTTCTCAGGTGTTACGATAAGACAAATTTTTTTCCGGATCCCGACTATTCTTATTGGTGCAGCAATAACGATACTTTCTACGGTCCAGGAGAGGCCGAATACGTCATTTCTTGTTGTAACGAAGCAGATTTCTGTAACCGCAATGTCAAGCCCGTTCTTCCTTCGAATATCTCGGCAGATCGAACTTCTTTCGACCACCTCAATGGAGGTATACAACAAACAAAGCCGAGATCTGATCGTTGCAAAGATTACTGTTCATTACATTGACAATAAAATTGAGCAATAAAATGTAACGCAAAATTAGCCGGCTAAATTTTGAGTTTGAATTTCATTTTCATTTGGCGCGAGTGAAAAAGATTTGCGATTGTAAAAAATTCACGGCTAAAAACATAGAATGAGTTTAAATTTAACCGTTTGTCTCGCAGAGTGTCTGAACTAATTTTAGGATTGTTTCGAAACACGTCTGGTATCAAAATATTGACCAACTATAGAACAAAGTATTACATCAATCGGAATTACTTGTACTTTACAACAAAGAAGAATAAATTGGATTTTCAAACAATCTATTTTGCATTAATCTTTGTACCGACTTCTGGTTCTGCCTAATACTGCGTAATAAATAATTTTGGTAAAAACGCTGCTTGTTGAATCTATCCGGCCAGTTTGAACGAGACAAACGAATGTTACCAAAACTATTTACATTGCCTTCTAGCGGAATGTCGGGCAGGCTTTGCCCTTTCATATTCCCGACTTTTTTTCTCTTTATTTTTGAATACGTCTATCAGTTGGCGAATTCCAGCCGATGAGTGGAGGAGAAAGCCTTCAATTGGCGATCAACATGCTCGTAAAGTCCAAATCCATCAAAGTTGCATAATCAATTGATCCTAAGGACGACTAAATTACCAGCCGAAATTGCTGAATTATGAATATAGGAATGACCGAGGTATTCGTTCGAAATTGCCGGAAGGTCAGAATCACTGGCGCAATGTTTCAGCCAATCAAGAGTTTACTTGATAATGACAGCTGATTCTTTATTTTGCGTTTTGCCTGCTCTTCCTTCGCTCGTCGGCAAGGGTAATACGCGGACCTCACAAAGCTCGGGGCTGTTTATCGACCGAATCACTCACAGTCGTCATCATGTGTGTAGCTCAGAGCATTGTTTCATCGTGTTTTTCATTTATCCGCCACCAAGGCCAGCATGAATTTTATAACTCAACTTTTGCTGCATCGCCGGACGATCATCTTCGAAGTCATTGCATGTTGTCGGAATGACGGAACCCAAATTTCATCATTCAAATCCCGATTCGATCCTCTTTAGAACCTTTTTCAAGGTATTATTCGAAAAATAAAAAAACACAAAAATAGTTCATCCTGTTCGTTTTTGGTGAATGTTTTACATCCATACAAATTAATCCCTGTGAAATTGCTAGTTTGAGAGAGAGAGAGAGAGAGAGAGAGAGAGAAAAGACTGTATTTGACAAAGCTAAACTAACAAACTGTTTGATTTTATAATATTTTAGACATTGCTCAAAATGTAACTCTCGCAATTCGCACGAAAAAATAACTTTGTCGAAAAACCCTGTACTTTTGTCACACAATGCTTCGTCTTTTGATTTTACTTGTTACAGAAATTGCTGTTTTTAGTTTATTTTTGCGTATTTGATTTTTTGGTTTTTCCATTGCTATAAAACGGTCAATAATTTTTCCGATGGTAACGACGGATATCGAGGTAAGAGTATGAATTGGATTAACTTAACATAACTTACAAATGATATTTTCGTGAAGTTTTTGATGGTTTGTTATAATTAATAAGAATAAAGTTTTGATATGGGAATAAGAAGTTGAGTTTTTTTTCATTTATTTGTCTTGAAATATTTATTAACAATATATCAAACATTGATACAAAACATGGAAAAGCCATATGTGAAAAGATAAAAAGTTATCGCCACAATAATTGCATATAAAAGGCAAAACATATATTCAATTCCAACAACATTTTCGACTTTGAAATTGGCTTGATTATGAAAATAATTAGTGGAATCTCACGGAAAAATGATATATATTGTCACGTATTATGACATCACTGTTTATGACACGCTTTGATGAACTTAGATCTTTAATCTGATACAAATAAACACCCGCGATAAATAAAACACTTTCATTATAAAAAATACACTCAACATATTTTCGAACCATTCTTACAAAGTGTACAGCGGAAAGTTTATCACACAAGTAATATTATTCATTTCAAAAATATTATTCCTATCATGACTTCGGCTGTTAACATTCTAACATTTATTCGATTGACCATGTCATCATAGCATCTTAGTGTGACACTGTATATTATATACACCATTATATATAGGGAAGAATACCAAGCAGTGAGACACACCGCCTCTTATCAAAAGATAACAAAACAAAAAATGTAGAAAGAGATGCAAAAATTGTCAACAAATTTCCAACCAATTGGATTTCAAACAACAAAATCAAAATCTCTTTTTTAACTCTTGGAATCTCACTGTACGACTCTCTGCCCTATCGGGTTCTGCTTTCAGCATGAATTTACAACCTGCTTTTTCTGTCAGCTTCATTTTGCTACTGATACGTCGATGCTTCCTGGTTACATAAGTATAGCATTTTAATTACAACAAAAATAATCAGCACAGTTACTTATGGTTCGATTTGGTTGTTTGAATAAAGCGTCAGGAAGCGGTGGGAAGGCAAGTTGGGATACATGGAAAATGGCCTTAACAATCGCAGTGCCGATTTGCGCGATCTGCGTTGTTGTCATGATCATCTATCATGTGCACATGACAAAACAGAGACCCACGAGACTCTTCGGGGGAATTTTATCCGACGATTCACTAGAAGCGCCGGATCGACCGATCCTTGGCGGTGTCACTATCAGAGACATGCTGGAAATGACTACAAGTGGGAGCGGCTCAGGTATGAATATAATCTACATTTCAAAGTAACCGTGTAATTACACTTTTGAGGAAATGCTTTTCACTATTTTTTATTTAATATTGTAATTCAGAGATAAATAATACATTTGTTTTTCTATGGCCATTTTTTGATATGGCCATAGAAATAAACTAGGGTGGGAAGAATGGGTTTTTTAGATTGTAAATTAGTTTTTGTTGTAATTGGAAAATGATTTTTTTTGTTTATTTGGAAATTGTGGGAGGGTGAAATTACAGTTTTCACTATAATCCTTTTCACTCGTGTTCGCAAATGAATTTTATTAAGAAAAAGTGGTGCGAGATGATAACCTCGGGTTTCGTTGCAAGCTTTTCCGGGCTTTCCGAGCAACTAAACTAGATTTTCTCGCAACATAGATTCGAGACACACACAGTTATCAGCATTCCAGAGAAAAACAATAGCAGAGCGAAACGTTACAGTAAGGCTCGGGGTAGAAAAAATTAAATATTATGTGACGTACCAGAAAAAGAAAAAAGATTGAAAATTGTTTCTAAAAAGAGTTGTAATTGAATAACTTGAAAGATTATTGATATTTCTTGTTTGTTAATTCTGGGATTTTGGATTTTGTATTCTTACAGTTGGACTGCCACTTTTGGTTCAGAGAAGCATTGCGCGTCAAATTCAGCTGGTTGAGACCATTGGCAAGGGTCGCTTTGGTGAGGTATGGCGAGGTCGTTGGCGTGGAGAAAATGTAGCTGTCAAAATTTTCAGCTCTCGGGAAGAAAGATCTTGGTTTAGAGAAGCTGAAATCTATCAGACAGTCATGCTACGCCATGACAATATTCTTGGTTTCATCGCGGCAGACAACAAAGGTTTACAAAACTTTTATCTAAATAAACAATAAAATTTAATAACTCAAATTTTGAATGACAATGAAAAACTATTTTCTGACTTTTCACATTTTCACCTTCTAAATTCAAAACAATCAAAATAACTCAAATTAACTCAATTGACTATTTCATCTTACTTGTTAATTTAAAAATTAACTTTTGAATAGCAAATTATGAAATTTGTGTATTTCAGATAATGGCACGTGGACGCAACTGTGGTTGATAACAGATTATCACGAAAAAGGATCGCTGTTTGACTACCTCAACCGGTCGACTGTGGATCCAAACGGCATGATTCGAATGGCCCTTTCGATAGCTACAGGTTTGGCGCATCTTCATATGGAAATCGTTGGCACACAAGGCAAACCGGCGATCGCGCACAGGGATCTCAAGTCAAAAAATATATTGGTGAAGACCAATGGTACCTGTGCGATCGGGGATCTCGGTCTCGCTGTCAGGCATGACGTCATCACCGACACAGTCGACATACAGTTAAATAATCGAGTCGGCACTAAGCGCTACATGGCGCCTGAGGTGAGCGTTTCTGGTAATCCGAATATCAACCAATCTTGTACTTTTCTCTCGAGCAACACTTTTAAAGCAACTTTTATTTGCTCTTAGGTACTGGAGGAGACGATAAACATGAATCATTTTGATTCATTCAAAAGAGCTGACGTATACGCACTGGGTCTAATATTTTGGGAAATTGCGAGAAGGTGTAATGTCGGCGGAATCCACGATGACTACCAGCTTCCGTTCTATGACTTAGTGCCCTCTGACCCCACGATCGAAGAGATGCGAAAAGTCGTTTGTTTGGACAAAATGCGACCTTCGATACCGAATCGGTGGCAATCAGTTGAGGTGAGTTTCGAAACTTGTTTCTGTGATGTTTTGCATAGCGTTTTTGTCTCAAAAGAACTTTGTACGTTCAATTGCAACAACTTGGTTTTACTGTTTTATTTGCAATTAAAATTGTCTTGATTATCAGACTAATGAAATCAAGTTTTCCCGTGAAAGAAAAGGTTTTTACTGGTTCAATCTGGAGACATAGGAAAGTTTGTTTTGCATAAAAACTGTGTTAAATGATGTCTGTACTAAATTTGCGTTAATTGTCAGTATGACTACTATGGTATTTTTATTACAAATATTCAATGTTAAGAAAGTATTATTTATAATTATTGGGTAATTACAGTTCATATTTATTGTTAGTTTTAATCATGCTCGATAATTATTCTGTATAAACAAATCAGTTAATTTATTTATGGAATTTTAATCAAAATTTAATCAATATTCTAATAGAGTGTAAAATGAAACTATCAAAGATCGTATTATGAACTTTTTTTTGTCTGATCTTTTCATGCCTGTAATTGCAAATGTTTTTGTTAAAGAATAATCATGAAAAAGTAAGTATTAAGTTAGCATTAAGTCATTAACTCAAAGCGCATTGTAGACACAAACGATATTGTGTCTTGAACAAAAGAAACATGAAAACCCAATATTTTTTGATTTTCACGTAAAATTAAATGTATTTAGATTAAATAATGATAACTGATATTGATATACGATTAAAGAAAGTATTATAAACAATCACCACAAATACAAGCATATACCTTAATCGCAAAATTAATTTACAGATTTTAAATGAATTAAAAATACATTAAATTAATTTTATTAAATAAATCGCTTATCTTGTCAAATCTGTAATTCCTGCGATTCCTTAATAATTGTGTTTTTCGTTTCAGTAAGCAAATAATATTTCTTACTTGTTTTTAAAGAATAAATATTTATTTAATTTCCATTATTATGTTCAAATACTTACGTATTAATGTAAACAAAATGTTACTTATCAACTCAAAGATTAATAAATATATGCAATTTGATATTTCATTAATAATATAAAATTTACAAAAATATTTTGTTTTATATTTTTCCTAATTTAGATAATGAACCGTGAATGAATTTTCAATCATATAGTCAAAAGAAAAGATAAAAATAATGAATTGAATTTTTTTGAAAATTTTAATTCAAATGTCAACATGTGTAACTCAGTTATGTTGACGTACGAATACGCATGCATTCGTACGTCATAGAACAACTCGCTCAAAGCGAGATTTCCGGCCCCGCAATCTTACTAAATATGAAATTTAAGGATACAAAAATTGTAACACATTTAAATAGATATTTATCAAATTAGTATAAAAAATGAATGTAAAAAATATGTAAATTAAATCAAACGTTAATTTACATCAATTATTTATCTATGTAACTTTGTTTGTTATATCACTATATTTCATTTAAAATCTATTTTTAATCAACACTTGAGGTATTTCAATCAAAACGATAAAAAATATATACTAAATGAAATGGTACATTGTGTAACGTTAGTATTTGCTAACATTACATTTTATCCTTTAAGGCAAATTGTATTCAATATTTATGTAAATCATGTTGCCACTGTTTTATATATATATATCTTGAGAATTTAAATATGAAATATTCTAAATAATAAATTAATATTTCCAGGCACTTCAAGTTATGTCAAAAGTGATGAAGGAGTGTTGGTATCATAATGCAGCTGCGAGATTAACGGCTCTTAGGATCAAGAAATCATTGGCGAACTTCGGAATTATGGAAGATTTCAAGTAGACAATTGTTTAGTGTTATGACTGCTTTTGTTAATTTGTTCAATTGAGAATGAAACGAAGTGAACTGGAGTATACATTACTGAAAAATGAAAAGGGTATTTAAGTATTCGGGTTAAATGGAAATTTTGGCTGACGACAATTAATATCGTAATTGTTGTTGCCAAATTTTCATTAATATACTTCTGTGACTGTACTCAAGAATTGTGCTCCGAATATCTTATGAAAAATTGATCAAATTTTATAACTTGTTTAGGAAATTGGTTATTGTTTGTTGCAGGATGTTTTTATTTCAAAACGCTTGGTAATGGCATTAACGCGAGTGATAACTTTACCTTATCAATTTGGAATATTTCATATCTGAAATGAAACGTCCTACGGTTTACAATACTAGTGAAGAAAGTTCAGTTTTATTTAATTCTATTAATTGTTGTTCACGTTTTGTAAGACTGATTTTGATCTTTTAATATATTAGTGACGTTTTTCTAATAGCTGATATTACATTTTATTACTCAGAACTTTTGTTTAAAGATAAAAAAAAAGATTTTCGTGTAGGTTTCGTGAAAAGTAATTTTTTCAGTTGTTCGGTTGAGACTGAAAAATTGTGTTGTGATAACTTGCGAATGAAGTTAGTAATATCAAGCTGTGATATTTTTATCAATCGATTGATTAAATGACAATTTTGATATACTTTTCGATATATTACCTTAGGCATTCGGAGCACGTTTCTTTGTAAAAATATTAGAAAGGCTGAAGTTGACAGGTGCTATGTGAATGAGTAAATGAACATATGGGTACAGTAACTGCAAAACAGAAAAAAGTGAAAAATTATGATAAAGATTAAGAAAAGGATGAAAAAAGTTATTACGGATCGCGTTAAAATAAAAAGGTTTTATATTTTTCAGGAATTGTGAGTAGGTAATGTAATAAATTGCTTCAAAGAGAATTCATTAAAGTTTAGGCACGTTGTTCTGAAATGTGTGATAAAAAAGGTACCATTAAAGCGAATGATATACCTGATCTGCTTTTGAAAAATGTAAAAATAGTTTTGAAAACAAGAAATAAACTGAGACAGGACCGTAGGGAATAATAAGTTAAGGCGATAAGAGAAACGTTAGGCAAATGATTTTGCGCTCGTTAGTTAAGTCGTGTAGCAAATATGCAGTGATACTATAATGTAACAAAATTATAACAACGAGATCTTTTCTCTGTCTTTGTTTCTGTTCATTATTCTCTTTAACATAAAAAGTGCACTGCAAATTTGTTCCTTGTGAATTATAGTTGAAAACTGACAGCTGAAAGATGAATGTGTGTATGTCGTAGAACAAAAATAATAAGTCGAAGGAAGGAAATTAAACAAAGTAGGAATGTTCGTCATCCTTTTCAAAGTCACCGTAAAGATGAGCAATTTTAAAGCTAGTTGAAATGTGAAAAAGTGTTGGTCAACACTGAACATATTTTTATAATTTTTCGGTACAATCTTTGATACAATTTTCTTCCGTTGGCCAGATGACAGGAAATGTTTATTCTAGACTCAGCTGAAATTTTCGTCATAATTTTCCCAGCCTGTATCGTAAATGGGCGACTCACAATAGTACCCAAAGACTGATAATTAATATATTAAAATATAGTAGTAAATAAATGAATGACTTGATACGAACCATTTTTTACAAAATGATTTTCATAGTATAATTTTTGGATTGAGAGATACAATCGAATATGAATTCACATTAGTCTTAAAGACTAAATGAAAGTCACCTATATCACCTTACAGTTCCATGTAACGATTTTTATTTCCGTGGTCTAAATATCCAATTAATATTGATAGTCAGATTTTTTGTTTTGTGTAATGTTGTTTATAGTAGTGTTAAGAACAATAAGCAATCTTTGTGATAAGTGTTGAAATGTTTGATCTTTTTGTGTTTCCTATGAATCTGTTTACCTACACTATAAGTACAATATTGTGCCAATATTTAACAGAAAGTTAACTAAAGTGAGAGCCCATCAACCCAGTTTTGACATTTTTACTTCGACTTTTATGAATTCACTTTGATAAATATCTTTTACATGTTATTTATTAATAGAAGAATAGAATTTTTAATCTCATACAGATTTTGTTATCAATTATACAAAACAATATTTTTACATGTTTCGACATTGGAAATTCAGCTGGGTTCCACATAATGAAAAAACATATAATGTATCACAGATCCATATCGAATTCAACTCTGAACTGCCAATTGCCATAAACGATCAATTCAAATTTGTACCAATTTTTTCTACGTTTATAATGTTTAAGATGACGCTTTGCATCTGTAATATTGACGATGTAACATGAAATCGTTTGAATCTTGAGTTACATTTTGAAATGAATTCATATGAACTTTTTTGTACATTTACCATAAGAAATATTAGATTCTTAAATTGTAATCCTTTACACAATTAATAACCTACAAGAGGAACAACCAAATTTTGTATATTTGTAATGTCATTTTTGGTGAATGTTCTGTTTTTTGAATATTTATATCCACTGGCCTATAAATGATAAAACTACAAAAGTAATAGATGTGACGCATTGTCTTAAAAGTAAGGGACAAATTACTCAAAGTGTATTTCAAAAGCCAGAATACTTCAAGCAGGGAACTATTTATTCCATAGTCTAATATATTTGAATAATAATACAATTATTTCAACTTGCACAATTTACTGAAATGTCGATCATTTGAAACTTGTGTTGTCTTCAAAAGATATTCTAAAGTTCTAATTATTTTCTTTCGATGATTAGTTTTTATTGTTTAATATATCATTTAGCTAATGAAAAAAGTTCAAATGTCTGCACTTCCGTTTAAAGTATTTTGGCATTGAGAATATATAGCGCAATCCAATTCATGTACAAAGCGAGAGACAGTTTTATAGTAACAACTCTTGCTGAAAATAAAGTAGTTCTATTTGCTTTTTGCACAATGGAAATTAAGTAACCATAAAAACTCTGTAGGAGCGAAAATGTATTTTACTGTAATGTTTCAAAACTATGAATATTTCTCGAAACAAAATTTGATAGTCTTCAAGATAACATTATTTGGCGATTCGGATATCTGTTTACTGGTTACGGGCATTGCAAATAGTACTATTTTATAAATGTTGACAGATTTATTACACAGAAAGATTGAAATACAAAGTGTACAAAGTGATATAAACGATAATTACAATTTTTAAAGTTATGGAAAGTAAATTTAATAAAAGACTATACTAAAAGTATATACTACGAATTTGAGTTAATATTGTTTCTTGATTTAAGTATGATTAGACACAAATATTGTCGACGTAGAGATCTTATTATTGAGTTGCACATGGTTAGTAAGCATAGAATAGAATTCTTATTTGGCAGCTTCGTATATTACTTTATAACGTCACGATATGTAATTATTATTTATGAAATTGATCCATAAGTATCATCAAAGAAAAATGTGTGCTGCACACGGACTATTTTAAATGTTCTTATTCTATTATCATATTTAATTAACGAATATATATTATGCAAATATTTATTATACCTTAACAACATGATTTTGAACAAACTGTCATTATAGAATTTCAAATGTTCAATATTACCTTCTGCTGTATAGTGATTTTATCCTTATCATTCTCAATACTCATTGATGAAATCTATCTCTTCAGCAATCGCTTAATTTATTTCGCAATTATGTTGTGGAAGATATTTAACGGTTCTATCTAAAAAAAGTCTGACGTTCAATATCTAATTTCAATTATATTTGAATTATATTGAACATTGCAAATTGATTAATTAATGAGTCACTATAAATCTTCTTTTTCGTCTTTAAGTTGTGGCCATCGCTTATAATTTACTTTATTTTCTCAACGAATTTTGTAAATAAGATGTTTATGTTATTACATGCCGTAAGAATAAAATGCATACAGTTGTAATTTAATAACGAGTGGGGGAACATGAATTGGTTTCATTTCGAAAAGCAAGGGTATTTTTTCCAATGTACAACTATTTCTCATACTTGTTCTAATTGAACGATGTTTGTTTAAAATGAAGGAACCTTCTTCATTAATATATTACATATATTTTTGAACGTAACTTAAAAAAAAAACATGAAATAAAGTGTCTTGGAAAAGGGTTATAAAAATCTACACGTATTTTTATAGATAACATTTGAAGCTGAATGTTTAAAAATGTATTGTGAACTATACAATAGGTTTGAGAAAATAATTGTACATTGGAAAAACGGATCGAGACGATTGTTTCATTAGCGATTGTTATATATAGTACGTACAATTTTGGAATAACTGCTAAATTGTTTTTATATTAACTTTATATCGGTATTATGAAAGGAAGAGGACTTGTTTCTTCCTATTGCAAACGACATTCATTGTGTATAAATTTTACATGAATCGTATGATTAAACAATTGCAAAAGTTGACAATTCATAATTTTGTCAAATAATATATAAAATTAAACAAATTGCACTGTGCATATATTAAGTAAAATAATTTTATAATCGTATCCAATATTAGCTGGATTAAATGAACGTTGCGTTTTATGGGATGATTTTGTGACTATCGTTGTCACTGTTTCATATATAACATGAAATGTTTCATTTGCATGAATACTTATAATTAACTGAAATCTAATAACAATATAAATTTATAAAAGGATGTTTCCTTTTTAATACGACAAATTTCGCGTGAGCATATACAGTAAAATGATTTGTTTGAACCTTTTGCTCAATAAACATATCGAACACTTTTATAATCTTTGATCGACACCATTCATTATGGCTCGAATATTCCTACTGTTCTGAGTACATATTATTATGTTACGGTTATATGGAATATGTGCATATATTAATATTTGTTTGTTATGTTACAGTGGTAAAGTAATAATCTCGAGTTGAAAATCACACGGTCAAACAATTTTCAAAAACAACATAAAAATTGACAAAGAAACAAAATAGGCCAACATTGTTGAAATTCGGTATTCCAAATATTGGACATAATAATATGTATCTTGATATAAGTGGGTTAGTAAGAAGACGATTGTGAACATAAAATAGACTGACAGTCCCAAACGTAATTTGTTAGAATTTATAAAACAAAGTGTTAAATGTGATTTATTCTTTCCCATTGTATGGAAAACTTATTTGCAAACACAAATAATGGTTGTTTTATTTGTTTTAACAAAATGTTTATTAACTCAATACATCAAACTTTTGTACAAATTAATTTTGTCATTGTAGCGCTTCCATAGTTAAGCAGTTTGATTTTTTTTGAAAATAATTTGATGAATGCAAATTTCGAGATATCATTTGCCGATCATAAGTTTTTTTTATAAATTCTCATTCAAAAGTCTAAAACATTTTCTAAACCATTTCAAGTTTTTGTTTCTGCAGATTTTGAGAACATTGTATTTATTTTGACATATGTGAGTTTTTACATGTATGCATACATATTATGTATATAATATGTATATATTTTATTGAACCTCGAATGGCTGAGTGTGTGACTGATTCTACGTAATGTTAATAGATTCTATGTACGTAATATTATTTATATCAATTATTTGTATATTATTGGATTAGCTCTTGTGGAATTCGGATAGTTTGTTGCATACGAATGATTTACTTTTTGTATACGTTTAGTTGTATTAATATACGTAAGAAATTGCGTAATTTCGTGTGAGAATTTGCATACATTTTTGAAAATTAAAAATGTTAAAGCGAATTTCCAAATGCCCTGAACAGTTTATAAGGACCTTACTAATAAATGCCATAATGGTCTGAAAAGGAAAATGACTTTTTTTACTTCTACATATTCCCTATCCTTTTTTATAATATTTGATAACTTTTTTTAAATTTCTTTAAATTTAATTTTTTCAAATTGCTCACGATTTAACGAAATTTAGTTTTTCCAGATATTTTTTGAATTTTTCAAAACTGCAAGTCATTGTTTATACATTTGTTGAAAAAAATGTTTAGTTCATTGTTTTCATTTCCTTAAATTTTGTCCCTGAAAATTACGAATGCAAAGTTTAACTAATGGCTTTCATGTATATGTTAGTTGCAATTCAAAATTAACCCTTAAAAGAGTACCAAATCTTTTGGGCATAAAAACATTAAGATTTACTTTTTACCTGTTATAGATTATATTTACGCAAAAATTTAGACTTGCATTTTATTAATATCAACAAGTATTAGTATTTTAGTTGCAGTACAATAATTTTACAAATTCAATTCAAGTATAGTTTAAAATTAATTTTTTATGATTAATAAACTCATACATGTTTGATAATACAGATCACAGTGTGATTTTTATATGGCG
>JABFQD010000382.1:0-27490 GCA_022817045.1 Psix sp. ZL-2020
AATACAAAAAAAATTTGTATTATGCGAAAGAAATTGTAAATATTTATTATGCAATATTCTCCAGGTAGACAAAAATTCAAATAAAGAATGATTAAATATTAACAATTTTTAAATTTATTAAATATTGAGGAAAATGAACTCATATGTGCGCACGGCATAAGTGTGACCGGCATGCGCACTGGAATCTAATGTAGCTGTATAAACGCCGTCTGAAGTAATTCGAGCCTAGCATGGGAATTCCCATGAACGGAAGACCATTTGCTTATAGAAAAAGTATGATTCCATTTTTTACTTTTTTTGATTGATTATTATCAACTGGATTTATTGAGAGTTTTTCGTTTATGTTTATTAAGTGTTTTTTTTTATGACCGATGACCACAAATTGAAGTTAATTCGTCTTTAGTTATAAAAGATAAGAATGATTCACCCAAGCACGTGTTAACAAAATTTGTCAGAAAACGTCGTAAAACTATTTAAGATATAAAAATCGTTTCGACGATGACCTGAGACAGCTAATAAAATTTCAAAATGTACTGTTGACAAAAATAGTTACCGACTGTAGCCGAAAGTAATCACGGGTACAATAAAAGGATACAAACTTATGATTTACAACTGTTGCACCTGAAAACTTTTACCTCTGGAAAATTCTTCAATGGTATTTTCAACTTATTTTAAATTTTATACGCTTATTTGGTTTCCATTTTCGACTTATTGTAAAAAAACGTACAATTTGAATAAAAAAATTGACAAAAAAATGTTTGCAATTTTGTTAAAAACTAATTTGCAGTTTTGTAAAAAATTGACCTAAATGAAAGCTATGTTTAATTCAAATAAATTAATTGCATTGAATTAATTTATTTCAATAAATAAACTGAATTAATTTTTTAGTTATTAAAAATAGCTAAAATAATTTGGATTGTTTTACTATGGTAAACTTATTTTATTAATGGTGAAAATTGATTAACTTAAGTGAAACGTTTTCTGTTCGTATTCCAAATTGAATAATAGAAACAATAGCATCACAAAGTTGAACTTCAAAAATCTAGATTGTTGCACAATTCTTTTATACTAAGAAAGGATAAATGCGTTAACTTTTACATCTTATGGTGACTCTGAAAAAGGTTTTATAATACTTTTGTTTTCAAGTCTCGAGTTTCCGTCACGCTAACTCCGGAACTCCAACAATGAAGACGAAATAAAGGCTCTCTGACCAGGACGTATTTATTTCGATTGAATCATTCATTTGCCTAAAATCCTTTACCTAGATTATATCGATCAAAGTTAGTTATTCATCAACAAAATATTGATAACATCGATAACCCATGCAGCTGCAAAACTCTACCAAATATAATTCGAACGAGATCTAATGAATTTTATTTTAAACAGGTTTTTCAACTTATGTTTTCGTATTTATTATGTACATCTAAATATTATTTTTCAACATTTTGAAAAAATAAATTAAACATTTACTGAATGAATTTAGACATCTGAGTACATTATGAAAATAAGAAAATGTGTTCAGTATTTTTCTTATTTTATCGGCGGTAAAATTTACAAAAGAACATTTTTAAAAAAGTCCTTGACGCCAATATTTTGACCATCTTGATGAGCCTGAAGACATGCGACGGTGTTGCATACAAAAGAACATTAGACATGTCATCACTTACGATATTTATGAATTTATTTGAGGTATCTTTCTTCAATAAACTCATAATATGCAGCATTAAACTGCGTCATTGTTCCTGAAACTGGTATATGATTTCCAAGCCATAAGGTATATAGTTTTCTTCTCTTGAAGTAAAATGGTATGTTTTCTTAAAACTTCATTGTTCTGACAATGTTGCAATTTACATTTATGGTTTTATTTTATTGAGCGCATCAACGAAAAATTAAGGAAATAACGTTGTTAAAAGAATTTAATGACTCGGCTGAATTTTAAATTTAAATTTTACAGTCATTTTGAAATAATTTGTCTCGATTAGATTTGATCATTTTTTAAAAATTTAAGTCGTCACAGAAAATAGAAATAATTAGCATGATCATTGATTAGTTTCAAAATTAAAAGCTAAAAAAAAACAAACTGAATGCAAAGCGACTTTGAGCAAAGAGAAATGTTAGAATGTATAACCACAAATAGGCGCTTTACAAGTTAAAATTTAGAAATTAAAGATCAATACGGAAATTGTTTTGCCACAATATGAAGACTCGCCGGAAGGACGGATACATCGGAGTTTCACCCATTCTAGAGTATTTGCTTCCTGCCACTAAGTGGGTCCGGTTTCGGTGATTTCCCACGAATCGTAAATGGGCGTAATCTGTGACTGATTATCTTCTTTCTCAATAAACGAATAATCAATGTCAAACGCAAAAAAACTGATCGTTAATTATGGATTTTTGAAAAGCATATGTTTGTTAAAATAAAAAGTTTCTATTCTTCCGTATTGCGGATGTTAACATATGTCACTGAAAGAGGGTGGGCCGATATTTAAGTTTGTATTATAAATAAAGCCCGTGTAATCATCTATTAATAGTAACACAAGAACTAATTAATCCTTTATACCAAATGTGTAATTTTATTTCTTATTTAATCTCAATTCACAAGTGTTTTTGAATCAAAATAGAAAAATTATAAATAATCATACGATATTTTTAATTTTTATTATTGACAATTAACATATTGATCTTATCACAAATACAAACTCCAATTGATATTTTTTAAACATTTAAACGATTTGGTTTAATTTATGCTTCGTTGTCAAAATTGATTATTTATTGTTCGTTCAGTTATATAAAAACTGCAATCAAGCGAAATCATAAAATGCATAAACTGTACGGCACATTGCGTAAACAATGTACATGGATGGTTTTTGGTACGTAGATAATGTTACCCCAGCGCTTGCGTACTCCCCTAACCAAAGTAGGTCTTGTCATTGCTTGCAAACTTCGTAGGGAAAAGAAAAGACGATCACCTGGCAATAGTTCCCACGTTTCAGCATTGGCATCACCCTTTGCGTCCATCTTAGTCTGCACGTTCGCTGTAAATGAATTTTGGTAACGCAGCGTGTGAGTTGCGTGATGCATAAGGATGAAAAAAGTGGCTCAAAGAAACGGAAAAGAAAAGCGCCAATCGGCTGCATTTATTACAAGCGAGCCACCTCCTAGGAGCACGCGTGGCTGACACACGAAGGACCCACTGCCAGATTTTGCACTCTTATTAGGCAAGCTATAAGAACACGCTCGAACCAGTTTTTGGCATTTTTTAACTCTGCGCACCGTAATTATAATATTACGAAAGATATAAACGGCAACCTTCACGGGTTCCTCCGACGATTTATTCCAAATGATTTATTATACCGATCACGACGTTGCGTTTCTAAAACGTGCCGCAGAATCACGTGTATGGAATGATCGGAGCCTTCGACGAAAAGTGTTTCACCCTTTTTTACTCCTTCCAAGACCGAAATCATATTTCTTCAACCGGAAGCGTATCTAAGTATTTATCGTCGCATCAAACGTTGGACTTGTAAATTTTAAACGCTACTGGACATCCGAAATACGATAGGCCCGTGAAGAAAGACGAGAAATCAGCTTCTTAGATTTTTACTCTAAAATCAGTCTAATGTTACCGCAACTTGCAGATTTATGTTTCCTTTTCGATACTTGAGTTGCTAAGTTTACACGGAGGTAAAAATTTATATATGTATCTCACATATATAATGAACATATATGACGCACTTTATATGTGACAGTGTCATTACACTATATAAATAAACATTTCAAGAATATATAAAACGCATACATCATATAAACATTAATTTGTTCAGTATTTTACAATTTGAGACAAATTTGAAGGTATAAAAATAAAACTAATAAAATAACTAATCATATTATTTATGTTTTCAGTCATATTTGAGTATAAGTGCAAAATATAATATATATAGGTCACATGATTATTTAAAATTGTCAAAGGTTTATTTTACGTATAATAATATAAGTGTCAGAAAATCAATCGACTTGCATATATACAAAAACAACGTTAGTGATATTATTGTTTATTCGCCGATATTTCGACTAAGGGATCGGAACAATAAAGAAACTGGATAGCTACGGCGGTCCATCAAAGGGTCACGGGAATTCCAATACGGGACGCGACATAGGCACAGGATCCCGAAGTGGGCACAGTGGCGAATTCAGCTCGCCGGAGGAGGCGGACTTCAAACGAGCCAGGGCCATTGAGAAGGGGCATCTCGCGAGTAGGTTAGCATGCAGTAGCCGACGCACTGCAGCACACGACCAGCGCTGCATCGTGGTGCTCCTGGCTCACAGAACGCGCGCGACGTGGTGAGAACAGTCAACGCTATGCGTTCCCACCATCGTCTCGGCAATCTCCGACAAATGCTTCGGACGCATTCGGCTTGGGCCCAATAAATGTAACGCGGTCCTCTTTTTCTCTTTCCATCTTCCGCTGATGAGTCCCAAACCGGGCCATCCCGGAATATTATATTTCATCTACACATGTTCTTCAATATTATAAAAAATGGCGAATCAATTTTTTTTATAGTCCTAAATCAAAATATATAATTAAAATATAATTGATGTCTGATTTTATTTATATATACGTATGAGAGTATTATTTTCTAAACTTGCGATTATAGCATCTTATTTTATATCAGTTTTTCAATAAATATTTATTTGATTTTTAAAAAATGCATAACGGACTCTAATGGTATTAATTAATCAGTATAAAAGTAATAAATAATATGTGTTGTTTGAAAAGAACAAGAGTTATAGTAAACTAACGATGTCTAAACATTCGCTATGTGATTACAGTTTTATCATGCTCAAATCATTGGATAATAATTCATTAGTTCCGTGATTTCAAAAATTTCTCACAAAGAAGGTTTCGAGTAAAACTGCACCATTCATCTCATTTCTAATTTCATAAATCCTTGGTAATTATACGTAATTTAACGCTTTGTTAAAGCATAGTTTTAACGTTAAATCAACATCTTTATTTCAACAATTGGGTTATATTTTTCATTAAAATAGCAAAGATAAATTAAATTATAAGTTTTAATTGTAACGATATTTATCATTAATCAAGAATAATAATGTGAAATTAAATCCTCTGAATACATTGTGTAATAATATTTTTTTTTGAAACAATAACAATGATTGAAGTTTATTTTAATGATAAATTTTTAATCCCGATTAGCTAAAAAGAAAAATAACAATAAATCAATAAAAATTTATAACATAATATATTGAAATAATAATAATAATTGTATTATTTAAGCACATCTGGATTTATTATTGACTTGTTTCGTTGTCAGAAAAATCAGCTGTGTTCCCCTAGACTCGAAAGAAAAACCTGGGGTATCAAACAATGTCTGTATTTCATATAGGCATTCACCAAGATCCCCATACGTAAGAAACTTGCACGATTATACTTATAAACAGAAATCATGGCACGCGACAGACATCACCTGCAGTCTTATTTATCGATTTTCTTACGACATTAGCTTAAATGCACTATGTAAAAGAATTCGTTTCAGATCTTTTATACACAAAACTTATAATTTCTTTACTCTTTTGATCAAAGAATTAAATTTACTCATATTCAAATTTAAATTTGTTTCGACTTTTTACTAAAGTAACATAAGTTCACTGGAAACTATAGGACAAATTTTGTGTTTTGATTGATTATTTTATTACATAAAATTGAATAACATTGAAAAAGGCAAACATGTTAATAAATTCATGTTCTTTTTTATGAATATATTTTATAAAATGTATAAATTTTATAATATCAGATTTTTATTTGAAATAAATAATTAAAACGATAAATTTCTTTGAATTAATATATTCGAGACTTAAAAAAAAATGATAATACAATTATAAACGTAAAATTAATATTGAGCGTTTTTATAAAACGATTAATATACAATAGATTTATTATAAATTTCAGCGCATTGAAACGAGAATACATGTAAAAGCATTATATTAAGCAACATTTGATAGCATATTATTTCACAGACGCAAATTAAATTTCACACATATTTATATGAAAACAATTTGTTTTGGTAATATTGAAACAGTAATTAATACTTAAGATATCTATAACATCTTACGTTTAATAAATATTTTTTCGAATGTTTTTTTGATTGATGCATCTTTGAAATTACATTTGCGATTACAGCGATCCTAAGATTGAATGACAGTATATCAAAAATCAAAGTCTGGCCGCTTGACCTCAAATCTTAGACGAGATTTTGGAAGGGAATCACCCTCGTTAAATTCAGGTTAAAGAGACCGCAAGTGAATACGCAAGAAGGGTGTCGGCACAATAGGTGTGTGTAAGATGCTTTCCTTGCACGTAAGAAGGGGACGCCGACACGCGACCAACGTCACCTGCTGTGGTGCGTTACACTAGTTGTTTCGCGACGACGACGCTCGGCTTTTTTGCTGTTTTACTACGCGCGCTCATCGCAGCTGCAGCGTCACGTCATTTTCGTCGATCAGCGGAGCGAGACCCGCTCCTCTTTTATTTTAAACGATCATATCCAACGAATGACCATATGGCTTGTACGTTGAGATTCAGCGGAAGGACGAGACTGTTGGTCAAACTGCTCGCCAATCTGAGTTTTCCAAACTTTCTCACGGTGTCTTTTGGCGCAAAAGGAAAGAAATTTGCGAAAAGAAAATCTAGCTCCAGGTGGGGCCCCCACGTGTCTGTCGTTTTCCCACGTGTGGACCCTTCAGACGCGCGTCGCAAATAATCTTTCCTCGAGCCTTTTATCTGGCCCTCCTTGATTAAAAGCCCCACATTTAGGTCCTTGGGGTGATTTTGCGCCAGCTGAAGTACGCGATCGTCTGACGTCACGAGAGCACATGTACCTTCTTTAAACCTCACGTGGCCTGGCCGGTCTTACGTGTGTCACCTCCCCGATCTAAGGGTTCTTTTGACGCTGAATTTTAGAACACCTTGATCGCGCCAGCTGACTTAGTTCAAAACAGGCTGGTACTTAATATCGGCCATCCATTGATTAGTACAAAACAATCGGCCTTGACAATTGTTTTTCATTGTATATACTAAGCAGCTTTTAAATGCAAATTCTTGGCCGAATTTTGTTTATTTCTTATGATAGTTGAATTTAATGAGCCAGTCAACCGAAAAGTTCACAAATGATAAGCCGAGGTTGTTAAGCAAAAAATGTTGGTCGATAATATATATGCATATTGGATGCAGTTCGCATCTTCGTAATGTGTGAAATCCCCTTTGCTAGGTGACCCCGGGTCTGTCTTTTTAAATGACTAGGTCAATCTTTCACGGGACGGGCCAGTTGAAACAGATGCAAGCTAGCTTGTTATGGTAAAAATTTTCAGTATTATGCTAAACGTTATGCAGGATACTCGAGCAAACCGGGCGTGTACGGTTCTCCCGCTATGCCAAAACTAGAACTCATTATGAAATGCTAAATTTTCGACTCAACTTGAGATGCAAACTTATATGCATAATGATGGGACACTTTTTCAAATGTGGAATTGTATGTGTAGATGATTGTTATTGGCATGGATGTTTTTATTTGATGTAATAAAAACAATAAAAAAGTTGTGGTGATACTAGTGCGCTGCTTTAATTATAATGTGGAGGCAATTTAATGATATATATTGATGCAACTTCATGAAAAATGCAGTAGAACGGAAAGTGCAAATACAATTATAATTAACTTTTTATTATGGCACTTTTTGTTGATGAAAACGCGTGTCAAAAAACTTACGATTAATACATTTATAATTGTTAATGTCAATTACTCATTGCAATCTGTAAAATATTGTTGTTTTCAATGAGTTCTAACGATGATTATTTATAGTTATTATAGATTATTATAGATAAATTATTTAAAAAAATTAAATATCACATTTCCTTTTATATTAAAATGTTTATATTAAAAATTCATATAAATAAATAAAAAATACTATTCAATTTTATCCGGAATTAGTTCATTTTATAACGTTAGATCTCAATTCTCGCACCATATAACAATTAACCTGGAACGATCCTTTATTAAGAAAGAAGATACACCAATGACCCGCACTGTCTCCACATTTGTGTACCCCAGAAACCAATATATCCTACTCATAGACCTAATATTTACCCTCTAGAGCGTAAGCGTGACTTCCGCTTTGACTTTTCGCGACTTTCTTAGGCTCTCGCCGGGAGCCGCAGTAGGATCCAATTACACGCTTTGGAAATGGTGCGGCTGGTATGGAGCCATATCAAGCTCGAGCAGGCATATATCAAATTACATCGGATTCGTTCGATGACTGTCGACGTGTGCGTTGCTGAGTGTTCTGACGGCTCGCTTAATGACTCTCGTTGGCCGTTTAAACAAATGTTTCAGCGACGAGCTAAAACGATGTCGGCACTGTCCACGTGTGACATTGTTCCCAGGGTGGCGGCGAAAATCCGTTCGAAAGGATAATCCGCTCTCGACGAAGAAAGTGCACAATGGTTCGGTAATCGTGTTTAGCAGAACACTTCTCGTTGAAATGAGCTGGAAGGCCGATTCTAGAACGGGGCCGGAGCCTCTTTGTTTGGGCCTTCATACGATGCGTTATGCGGTTTCGACGTGGTCGAAAACCGTGAATCAAAATTCGCGCGCCAACGAGCACGATGATTTATTACGTTTTAATGCTCTTTCGAGCTTAATTCCTCGACGCCAAATAATGACCGCGATGATACCGATGAAAGGAGCTGACGAAGTGGGAACTGATCACGATTGCGGCCCCAAACATGCTCGTCACGGCCTTTTGCCCACGATGTTTCATCACGATTGCTGTGCTTCGTATTCAGGTGTTAAAAACCGATGTAATCCCGCTTTGTGAAGCTTCTTTTTTTTTTTCTCTTTTTTCCTTTCTACACAAATCTTCTAATTGAGTCTTTCAACTTGAACTTTGACAAATTAATGGGAGGTACAATAAATAACAGATTCTTTAGTTTTGTAAACTAAATGTTGAAATTTTGTTCAATTTTCGTAAATGTAATGAAAAATGAAAGTGAGAAATAAAAAATGTGATACTTAGCAAACTATACTGAATATATTTTTTATTTGCCCTGTTTAGAATTTATAAGTTATAAAACGAGTTGGTTTTTTTTATAATTTTTCATCAATTTTTATTAAAAATACATTACGCAAATGTCATGATCGACGCAATTGGCTTTGAATATCAAAACAAAGTCAAATACTCATCGCGACTAACAGATCAAGAGGTCCAGACTTCCGGTCTTCCGAACGGCGACACAATAGACCTGTCAGCTCGCATCTCGTATTCGTGACTCGATCTAAATCGGAGTTCAATTCTTTTAACTATTAAAGAGGATGCTTGTTTCGTCCTTTTTGCCGACTCCAGTTTTCGTCAATGGAATCTCTTTGGTCTGTCCATTCTGGCGAAACACCAACTATGACAAGAATGCCATGATAAAAAACATACCTGAAAGCTAAATGGTGCGCGTATCCTAAGACGAAGGACCCTCTTATTCTAACGTGAAAACCACCTACACACGCAACTATTTCTTCAGTACCCTTCCAGACCAAAGAAATGCCCAATATTTGTCAGGTAGACAATTTGATTTTGCTCCCATTAGACTATTGCAAGGGATATGAATCGTAATTTTTTTCCAACTAAAATAATAACGCATGAAAATTGCCCCGTTTTTCCCGTTAATAAAGGTTTAAGAATCACAAAGAATTTCAGTTTGTTCGAATTATTTTATAATTTGCTTTTTTCGTTGAATCATTCTCTGCAATCTAAAAATACTTGCGACTAAAAATACTTGCAATCAATAAAACCGACAATTCATTTGCTGAAAACTTTTATTAAGCATATTTCCTGCATTCTTCAAATTGTTATGAAAATATATTTATTAAGAAAGAAATGCTTTTGACAATGCATTCTTTTACCTTTATTTACAAATATTTTAATGAAAATATTTTTCCTATAGAATTAAAGGATTTTTTTCCAACAAAAAAACATCATTCAAACGAAATGATAAATTTAACATACGTCATGAGATTTTCATAAAATACATTCTATATAACAATTTCCTCTAAAATAAACTTTTTAAATAAAAAAATGTCGTATCAAATATACACTAACTCCGCTCTTTCTTCAAATAAAAAATACTTTTATTTCAATAAATTAAAATACGATACGAATGAAGCATCATTATTTTCACCGCAGTCTAGTAACAAATTAAAAAAGAAAATAACTAAATGAAACCAAACACATATAACCACAGGCAGATAGGTTTCCTTTAATTCAAAACGTAATTTGGAAAAGCTTTTATTTATTGAAGTACGGTCATTTCTGTTACTCTCGTACATTTATGGTGTAAAATTTACATAGGCCAACGATATTAATACCTTTTGACAACATTCGCAAAGTCAACATCCATCTATTCTTTTGTTACTATGCATTTCCGCCGACGCACAATAAATTTTATTTGTTGAAGTATTTGAAAAAATAATTATGTACGATTAAAATTAAAGATATAGAGTTTCTAAATGTAAGCTATATATGAATTATAAACAAGTTGTAATTTTTTGTAAATTCAGAAAAAAACTTGATTAATAGATATCCCTTTAGTAAAGTGGTATTTGTTAGACTCATTTTTATTAAAAAATGCGATATTTTCACTGTGGAAGAATGTAACTCATGGTTGATTGAGAGCTGCTCGCGCAATCGCAGAAACGTTTCAAGCGGTTCCACACCCCTTTAGGTTTGCACTCGCGCATTGCCATAGATACATACATGGCAACTCTTATGTTATTGGCCGGTGCTACGTTGCACCCCGACGATACGAATGTTCCTAGAGATTTGAGAATCCTTTAGCAAACGAGTGCACTTGGCTGCTCGACGATGAAAGTGCAGTCGTGTGGCGCATACTTACACTTATTCAGAAAGTGCACTTGCATACTCAGAAAAGCCACCCAAGGTCTTATTTCAGACGCGGTGTAGAATACAAAAAAATAATTCCCCGCCGAAGAAGTGACGAAATGCAGATTTCATTGTAACTTCGATTTCAAACAAATTGAACTTGAAGATTTAAAAAGGTAATTTACAGAAAACGTATTTATTGTTATTGCTTAAATTAATTTAATAAATGGATCTTATAAACAGTCAAATATTTTTTTAAATGTACATAAATGTTCCTTAAGTTTCAGATTGTTAAAAATATATACAATTTGTAAACTTTTGTTAATATAGATAAATTTAAAATTTATTGTGAATATATGGTTTGGATAATATTTATTTTGAAATTGAGTAAAAAAAGGAATAATTTAAAATGCCACTTCATATTAAAAATTAATAACTATAATATATATGTTTGTATTTATAACAGCATTTAGAAATGTTAATTTAAATGGATTAAAAAAATTATTGTGTAATCATATAAAACTCTTATAAAACAATTCTAGAGGATAGTTAATATCAATTATAAAAAAACAAATATTTGTGTAAGAATTTGTTGAAATTAATAACCCATCCAATGTCACTTCTTAAAAATATAATCCAATAGAAATGGATTAATCAAAACAAAATTCTTTCTGTCAAAAATTTAATTTTCTAAATTAATTGAATTTATGTATGAATAATATAAAATTAGATAGCAATTATAAAGTGTTTTTTTTTGTTTTTCAATTTAGTTACAGAGATCTAAATGAAGATATTCTTTTATAGCTCTAAATGGTTGAAAAATATATAAAAACAACAGATATCGTATATGCTCACTGTAAAGGTCTAGAACTTAGTAATGTAGAATTATGATTTCTACTTTTTCAAGAATTAATTCCACTATATATAAAATATAATATAAATGTAAATATACGAACTGGATATCAAACATACAAAAATATATATTAAAGCTAATACATTATACTTTTATTATATGTATAATTCATAAAATGATGTTACTTTATACCTTTTATACATTTTCCTTTCTTTTTCAAAACTTTTACTTGGCAAACTTTATGGTACTATAAAATATTGTTAATGAAGTATTTATTTACTTTCTACTGATAAAGTCACATTTATTAACATTTATTGAAACTCGATTATTATAAAAATTTGAACTCCGTAACCTGTTTACTAGCACCATTATGTACAATCGTATTGCATGAATTTGGACCTTATTTACTTGATATGAAGTTTAATCACCATAAACAATGTCGTATTTGTACAAAACAATATACATATATGAATTCTAGATAATTATAATAAAGTATATAAATTACCAATCACTACTAAATGCATAGTTAAACAATGTAAAAATTGTTAAATCTTCCTAAAGAAACTTGCTGATTATATAACTTTGAATTTAAGAGCTCGAAAATAAGTGTAGAAAATAAGTAGCTTGTTTTTGTGAGTTCAATTTTTGAACGTTTAATATATAATCATGAACATTTTTTGTACATTTACTCTGAACCAAAACTCTCAATTTTCTTAAACGGATCACATTTATCGTAAATGATGTATCTAAAATAGAAGCTTACAAACGTTCACTTGAGAACTTATTCTGAATACACAATATCTCGCATTCAGTTAAATGAAACGCAATTATGATGAAGACCACTTTCTCGTTTAAACAATTCAGAAGCGCAGCTGAACTTAAAAATCCATGCTGCTTACTGACTACTTCAACGAACAAATCATCATCATCATCATCATCATCATCGTCATCATCACGAATAAATTAATCGTCGAGTTTTTGCTCCGTATATACTTTTCACTAAGTTTGTCGTAGGCGAAGTTAGTTTATTACTTCGGCCAGCTTTTTGGCTTTATTTACTGAGTTTTATTTGCTTTATTGCTGCAGGAAAAATCCGCATCTTTATCACAGCCTACGAGAAGGCCGTACGTGTTCTCGTAACAGCTTCCACGCTAATGAGACGCGGCGTAATTAGTGAGACTGTCTGTTGGGTACGCACTTCACGAAAGGACGTCTCTCCCCTTTTCTCTCGTCGTAAGCCTCTCCAAGTTTTGTTCCGAGCTCAGGTTTTCTGCTCGTTTTGTACGTTTTTCATTTTCTCGAAGCAAAGAAACGCTGAATTGTGAAACCGATTCTTTTTCGACTGTAATTAAGTTATTTTGTCGTTGCGAATCCGTCCACTCAGATATAATCAAACAGAAAGGACTCGAATATTATTTAAAACATTTTAAAGGCTCTAACTTTTTTCCTTCTCGTTCGTGCTTCAGAATTAGAGTTTGGAAATAAAAAGAGGAGATGTTTTTTCAACGAACGGAACCTTGATCGCTGGAAAGTTGATTTGTTTACCGAAACTTTGCCAACGCGGGGGAAAAGCGGACCTGCAAAAACAAACGTCAATTGATCCGAAAACGGGCCCATGATGTGAATAAAGCCGGCGACAAACTTTGCGATGAGCTTTGTCATGGGTTCCTCGCGTGAATGGGACGACGACAATGAGCCAAGGGTGCGGCCAGATTTCGAAGCGATTTTGATGCACAATGCAGCTCTCAATGCCGAGCAAATTAGCCGCGCAACGCTGCCGGTGACGCCCGTCAGGCAAATACATTCTTACGCTGCCCGTCGCTTACTTACAATGCCAAATCGGCTGATTTTATCTCCGAAATGCGCCAATGAAAATTGGATCGCTCAGCGACACCATTTGTGATGGATCGCGGCACGTAAAAACGCGTAATGAGAGAGAAAGTTTTCCGCTAAGATGAACGCCATTGTCTGCATTTCAACAGGCAAAATAAAAGTCGAGTTTAATAATGATGCACTTTCGTCGTCCTAGTGGATACAGATGATGATGCCTGTAATGGATGTCTGTTATACGTCACTTCTTCCTTTGAGTCATAGAATTTTTAGATAGTTTAAATTTAATAGGCTGTGTGAATGCTTTAATACTATTCATGTTTAAAAATACAGTTTTTTATTTTTATATCAATTTTGTATTGCGTCGTACAACAATTTGTTTTTCATTCTTCTCTCTCTCTCTCTCTCTCTCTCTCTCTCTCTCTCTCTCTCTCTAGATGAATATAATGCACTTCAAAAACCATTTTAAATGATTAAAGAGTAAATTTAATATGCACCATGGCTAGCTGTTAGAAATAAAATTTTGTATAAATACACAATTATTGCATACAATTTTGGATTGTGAAAAGTATTTTTTTTATAAACTAGTTTACTATTTACGAACAAACTAAAAATAAGTCCATTATGAAGCAAAATTTAAACTTGCGTACAAAAATATGTTTAGTGCATTTAACTAATTTCATCATAATTAAGTAATGATTTCATTGTAAAAAATAGACTTTTACATATACTTTTTATTGCATGAAAACATGCAACTTATATGTAAAATTTAAGCTGTAGGATTTAATCTTATAAATGGAAAGAAAAATCATATCTTTAAAGCTTAAAAACTTCCTTTTTTTATTCTACACGTAATTATAATATAGAATCATCTCATGAAATCATAATAGATTCAAAGACTAAATATAAAAAAAATAAAGAGTCCAATTAATACCATACATTTTGTTCCTACAAAGTCCATCGGCTGTAATCTCAGCCAAATTTGCTATTTTTTCACTTAGTAATTTGATGAGATTGTATGAAAAATTATGTGCTGTATTTTAGAAATATAGATTTTAATGAATTAAGAAAATATATTATTTATTGAATATCCATCCTTTAAAGCTATAATTTCTTTAATTTTGCATTTTCATCTGATATTTCAATTAAAATGTATTTGAATATTTAATTTCTAAAACACCTGTATATAATGTATATAGTTATATGGTTTATCATAACATACAATTCTTGAAATTCATATTTGATTCATTTTATTACTAATCAAAACTAAAACATCTTACATGTATTATTTTTGCATTTTGTAGTATTTATTACAGTGCATATGTAACTTAATTTTGTTTACAATTTATTGAAATTCACTTAATGTATGCATTTTATTTTGATTAATAAATATTAAAATTATAATATTGTAAATTCTATATATAATAAACACATGATAAATTTGTACATAAACTAAGCTCAACAATAATTCTTAAACAGTCTATGAATCAAAGTAATCCTTTACTCGATTCTACCAAACATTTGTGTTGCAATGACAATAAATCTCAGTGAATTCATGTCTCAACTGATTCAGCTGATTCAACTAACTCAATTTTGACGAGCACTACTGAGACGCAACGTAATGCAATTGACTTAAAGGCTACTGAAACTGGCAATCAGAGTTGACAAATTGTGACATTTCCTTATACTAACACAATAAGATGTTTTTTGGATGATAAAATGCAGCTCTCACTTAACACTTGTATAGTCTTTAAGAATCGAGGAGAGATAAAAGGCCCAGCAAAAGGAATGAAAAAAGGTCTGGACAAGGTGCACCTGTATTAACAACGTAAACACGCGTGTCTCTTGTCTCTGAACACCCTGTATAAAATGGATATCGTATCTCGGTAGCTGAGCCGGTCCGAAGGTTTAAGGCAGCCGATTCTGTGATGTCGAGCTAGCTCGAGTGTTTGCAGTCCACTCGAAACTCGTCCCGAACGAGTGCGGGAGTTCGCCCGGCAACGAGCACAGAGCTACGCCATCGACAGAGATGGCCATCGCCGCAGTTAAACCCCAATGCCTATGCTCTGCTGCCATTGATGTCAGTAGCGCCAGCAGTCAACTTTAATTTGTCCAACAAGAAATTCAACCTGACATGTCCGATGATGGATACGCTTATAATTAAACGTCTCCTTTAGTTTACACTTGTAAAGACGCAATCTCCAAAACAGCGATGTATAAACAGAGATTTGTAATAGATAAATCAGCAGATTATTATTGACACGATGTGTGAGTAATAGATGAAAATATAAAATATAGATTAGTTATATTACTATACAAAAAATGATATAATTCATTAAATAAATTTAGTTATTACAAAAACACAAACTGATACAATTTCAAATTTTGTATGAATGTATGTCCTTTTTCATTTTATTCAAAATTGAATCAAAAAATAAATATGAATAAATGATTTACTCAAAAATATTGAAAACAAATAATATTAATTACCATTTTGTAACCGAATATTTCGTCATTTGTAAAGGATTATATATTTATTGACGAGAGTTTTGTATTCAACAAACAAAAATCTTAAACAAAGCAATAAAGTATAACTATTTATTGCAAACAAATTCATGACAGTCAAATTGACTGTGCGTCGGAATTGTTCGAAGCGAACGAAATCACGGCAGCGCCCGAAGAGCGGGCAATTAATGATTAAACGATAAAACAGCTTGTACATCCAATCACATTATGAGAGTTACATCGACAAAGCTCTCCAGCGTGGTCGGAATAATTAAAATTTAATTTCATTAACGGTTGCGCAAAGTTCGCCCGCTTGAGTTTGCAACATAACAACTTAATATCAAAAATGGCGTGCCAGGTCATATTTTAATTTGACGTAACGAACACGACACGAGAGCAAGGGGAGATGCAAGCGTACAAAAATAAAATTGCGAAAAGTTGCAGGAGAGAAGGCGGGAGTAAAAAAAATGAGAAAACGAGGGCCGTGAAGGAAAACCAACTCGGAACCAGTGGGAAGAAATGGAAAAAATATGGGAAATGCGCCAAACGAGGGAAGATGGGGGGCGGGAGAACTGTCGGTCGGTTAGGTCGGCGCAGGGGTGCGCGGGACGAGGGGAGGCCGCCAGGCTGCGGCGCACCTACTAATTGGATAATTACGGAGTGCACCGCGTTTGTTTTATAATTGGGCAAAACGACAGTGTTCGTTCGTGCGACGTGCCAAACAACGGAACGGCCGGAGTCACGCGCTACGTGACGAACTACCCTCGAAGCTAATCCATGTGGTGCCCTTGCTTGGCAAACTCCCTTGTCCTGTGCGCGAGTGTATGTGTGAACGCGCTCATATATGTGCTTGCACACATCTCTGCATGTGCATTGATATTAGTATGCAAATGCATTTCGATCCCGTTCGATTAACCGTTTTTCACTAGTTAGGCAATTTCCAGTATAAAACAGTTTATTGATTCGAACCGGCTAGCGCATATTTATTACTTGCTGATTACGGTTTAATGTTACAGCGACGAATAAATTTAACGAGCAATTTGTTTCCAATTAGTGGATGTATATATTCCAATTTTCATGTATGAAAAAATGTTCATGAAATTGATTTGAAAGAAGAATGATCGTAAAATACAAATATGAAGATTGTTTTTAAATTTCGATATTTTTGAATTAATCAAAAATCCACTGTGATATGCAACGGAAATGTGCACTAGAAAGTGCACTGGAACAATTGAATTGAAATTCATTGAAGAATGAATTTTTGGATTTATATAGTAGATTTTGTTAACATTTTTTGTCTCGTTAGAGTGTCATGATGATTTGCGAAAAATGCGTTTTATAGCTGGTAATCGATTTTTATCGAGTGAGTTGAGTATAAAGATTTGTGAAAAAATATTAGATCTCATAAAAAATACCATGAACTGGAAATATCGCTTTCGTGAGTGCAAACGAAAAAGCGATTTCGTTTTATTTTATATTTAAAATTTATTGAATTGAAAGAAATTGTTGTTACTATTTTTATATATTAATGTTTCTTATAGTACACCATATAAATTTATCAATTTTATGCAATGTTTTATGAAAAAAATGATTTACAATCCATTTTAATAGTACAATATTTTTTTTATCGTTTAAATCATTTTATAAAAATTTACAATAATTTAATTACAGTACTACAGTTATTCTCTAAAACTATACAAATTGAATAGAAAATTAAAATTTTAATAATGGTGCCAAGAAAAACATTTATTTATTGTTTCTAAATTGTTCCTATTGTTCCTAAAAAATTATTTTTAATAATTTCTTTCAAACTGTATTATTTATTAACTGTGAATTTCTTTAAAAAAGAACGATACGAATAGAGTAAATATCTTTACAGCCTCGAGCAGTTCATCTATTCAAATGTAATTTACAATAAATTTCATCGGCCTATTAACAATCAAGATAATTCAGCATCATCCTCGATAAGACAAAATTCTAACGAGCTTTTCTCAACAGGAGATCCGATGTTAAAATTCAAAGCGCATTCAAGGCGCGACTAATTGAAAAGCCCGGATCATGGTCAGAAGTAGTGCTCGACAATCGGATAAAGAAGCGTCGCGAAAATGCATCAGGGGCGCAGAAAACGCCACTTAATTCTGACTGGCGATTGTCAAACAACAAAGTGGCCAAAGGGGACTGATAGACGCATTTCTCCCTCCCTCTCTCTCTCTTTCTTTTTTTTTCTTCCCTCTCCCTCCCTCCCCCTCTCTCTCTCTCTCTCTCTCTCTCTCTCTCTCTCTCTCTCTCTTTCTCCCTCTTTCTCTCTCTGAGGAAAGCGTGCTCTTTGGCTTTGTGAGATCACGCACGATGTCACGGATGCGACGTTGAAGCAAGAATCATTCAAGGGTGATTACAATATTCCGGTGGCGCTGAAACAATACAACTCGTTTGTCGAGTCGCGTGTGTTTTAATTCTACTTCGGCGGATGCGCTGTAACTCAAACGATTGACTGACTGACTGAGTAAGGGCGGTCGCGGTTTCATGGGGTCGCAACCCCGCTTTCATTCGCCTGTTCCCACCCTTCGCAAATATGATGTTCGCGAGCAAACACCAGCTCCAATTGCTCTCACGAGCAGCCCAAACTAATCTTTACCTCGCATTTCGTAAAGTCAATTTGAAACCAATACGATCATTTTCACTGTAGAGTTCGCGCTCACGAAAAACTAGGGGTCCATTGTGTGATTTAATTTTTTACGTTTATATGTGTGAATACATGCAATAAAGTTAGAGTAAATGTTTGGATTTTGTCAAGGTTTTTTAATTAATTTATTTATCGGATGAAATATACTTGCAATTTGTCTTCTAGTATCAATATTATTTCCATTTTCAACAATGATGAAAAGTATAACATGATTTTTAACCAGTTTTGAAAATTGAAAAAATATTTAACAAGCGAACAGTACTTAGTAATGATTAATAATTATTATACATTTATTGTTCTGTTTAAAATTATATTATCAATTCATTTCTATTATTGAATTTTTTTATAAAATCATAGTATTTTTTAATTAATTAAACGATCAATAAATATAATTGAAGTGAGAATGCGCCATTCAATGTTTTCATTGTAATTAAATGCAATAATATGTTTATACAATAATTTTATTATTTATCTTACATTCATAACATATACTGAAAATATTTTTTCATGAAAACTGTACATTGCTTCTCATGCCGAGGTTTCTAAAGTTTATCAACATTTAATAAATGTCAATAATTAATTAAAAAAATCGAAAATTCGTTAATTTATTTTCTTCCGAAAAAGACATACAAATTTAAATCGATATTTTAGTAATATGTCACTTTCGAATGATTAAATTATTTAAACTAGAACCCTATTTTACACAAATGTTTTGATAGTTTGATGTTCTTTAGTCTTTTATGTATTATAAAAAAAAACATGTATATCTGCTACTAATTACGGACATAAATAACTTTCTATTGTCATCTAATTAATTTCCTACAACGTATGAATACGTTGTTAGTACATTTGTGTTACCAATATGTGTCAACAAAATTTCTATATGTCAAAATTTTCATACAATTAGATTTCAAATTCACCATACATACAGAGTTATGTAATTTTAAATCAAACTTCATTTTCACCTAAGACACATAAAAGTCATCTCATAGAGCTACACCATAATTTCGCATCCTTACAGTACTTATAAACTAAACGAATCAAAGAAACATTTCTGTCGCGATACTTGCAGTTTGTTACAATTATGAACTTAAGTAATCGTCGAATAAATTTCAAAAATGCTTATACAATTTGAAACAATTGTAATTGATATAAAGGTACTCTCTCTTTCTCTTCAATAGCTGTTATTAGAGTCTCTTCTTCAATATCTGCGACCTCTTTTCGCTTGATTCTAAATAAAAGCAAAATTGCATTACCAATTAAATATAAATATATAAACAAAATTAAAATGTATAATTGAGTTAGTAATATACTAGAAAGTGTATTGAATGAAAATAGCTAACCCAATTTTGTTGTTGTTGATGTCCCTGTTGATGATGCTGCTGGTTGGATCTATATCCCTGATTATTAGTAGAATATTGTCTCCCACTTTGGTAGTTATTGCGATTTTGCATATATGGTACCGTCTGGTACTGATTATTTGCCCCATAATTATGACCATAATTGTTCGGTTGATTCCCATACTGTCGATTGTTTCCATAAGAATTACCATAATTTGAGTTTTGGTGATAATTGCTTTGTCCCGGACGCGACTGATAACCTGAATTATAAGCATTGCGAGAGTTGTATGAATTTTGGAGAGAATGAGGTGGTGGAACCGAACGGTATCCACCATGATGTTCGATCATTCGATGCCCAGCGATGTCCAAAGATGCTTTGGTAGTCGACTTAACAAAACCGATCTGTGGTCGCCACTGGTTTCCATTGCGATTTGCTTTCTCAAAATCTTGAGGTTTTAATACTTTTGGCGGCTCAATAGCACCTTTAAGTTTTCTCGCAGGAAACACAAAATCACTGCCGTATTGTGGATCACGGAATCGAATACAAAACACTGCATTATTTCGGACAGGTTTAGTGTTGATCGGCGAGGGCAGAGTGGCGCCCTCTCGTACGCAATCTTCAGACAACAAAATAGTGCCACGCATACCATCGATTAGTATGCTTACCTCGCCTTCGGTTTGATTCTCGTACAGATTTTTTATAAACTCGTATTTTTCGTTACCTGGACCGATATACAGCCTATCGTCACCACGGATGTTACGTTTTTCTATGTGTAAAATATACTTTGTATTAGTGACAACCAAGAATTAAAAACGATTTCATTAATCAAATATATTTAGATATGTTTGATTTTAATTGTTATTATAATGAAACTTACTTTCAGCTTCAGTTAAACAGTCGTAAAAAGGTTCTAAAGCTTTAAAAAGTCTCTGTTCATTGACAAAAGGGAGCAGTGCTACGCCTTGCCAAGCGAATTTCTTTCCATTCAAATCGATTTTGAAATCTTCTGGATAAAAGTCAATAATTGGCGATTTCTGAAAGAATAAAGTTGAATTAATTTTAGATTCAAACTTTTTATCAATAACAACCATGAAATATTAAATGAATTATTACTTTTTAAACTTAAAACTTATTTCCATGATTGTTTAATTTTAAATTTTACAATAAATTACATACATTCGTATGAAAAAAAACATACTTTTTGTTCTACTAAAACTCAAACTTGTCGAAAAATTTTATATGTAAATGGTAATTTATGATAAATGGCTTAATAGTAAAATTTAATACAATCATGAATTTTATTAAATAAATTTCAAGATACATAAAAATTAGCTTATTAGATCGAGCATGAATTATTTTTAAGAAATGAAGATAAAAAGCATGAAACATTTTTTAAAGAAAAATACGTACAGGATCACTCATTAGTTTGGCGAACGGTTCTGGAACGTGTTTGCTACTTGCAGCGGGAAATACACCCATCAATTGTTCTAATGGTTTGAAAGGTTGGGTGCCTTTTTCAAACTGCGTTGATAAACCACTGATATTTACAAAATCGCTGGCAAAAGGTGCATAATGGAACGGAAAATACCATTTCCATGACGCGCAACCTTGATAGTAATAGCGCAGGACCCAACAAAGTCCGCGCACATATTGCAATGCTACGTTATTTCTAAATGCCAGATCATCTGGAGCAGCATCGAATTTAGATTCATAATATCGGTCTTTAAATCCTTCTTCCCATAATCTTACTTCATCATGAGCTTGATCGTCATCTTCTTCTTCTTTTTCATCTTTTTCAATTTCTTCGTGTTTACGTTTATTTCCTTTATTATCCGATCCCTGTAAAAAAAAATATTTGACATTTGTATATAGTATATATAATTATATATAGCCTTGAAAATTGTAATTTAAACCATTTCTGACGCTCTCACCTCTGGTTTCAACATTTTTTCAAGTCCACTTTTATGGTCCATTTTTTCTAAATTTCTTTCTGTACTACTTGTACTAAATTTTTGCATGCGCATTTGGTATGCTTCATATCTTGCGTTTTGAACTGGCTTGACATCTAGGTTACGGCCCAATGCCTTAAAAAAAATTCGTTAAAAAATCACTTACAAAAGGCTATAATATTACAAAAAAACAAAACAAAATCAATAGTTTACATTTGGTGCAAATTGTCCAGTCGTGATCCATTTGGGTTTAAAATTACTTATAGCTTCGCTGGCTCTTTTCTTGTTCTTTTCTCGTTGCTTGAAGCGCAATTCAGTTTGCTGTCTCTGCTTAAATATTGCATCTTCAGCTTTTCCCAAATCAGACATGATCATTTGTACGCGATCCAGATTCACATCACCGCTGTCTGTTAAGAATCCTCCTGCTTTATGAACCGCAGTTTTGTACAAACCAACGAGCCGATCAATTGCACCCTCTCTGATCTCTAAAGAAGGTAAGTGTGGCAAAAAATCGTTTCCAACGAAGAAACACATGAACACCCAATCATCAATGGCTCGTTCGAAATCATACTTCGGCATGTCAGGCATGTATAACTCTTTTTCTAAATACTCCCTTAATACGTTCAATCGGACAAATATAAATTTGCATTCTTCACCAAATACATTTTCAGTGGGTTGAGTCGAAGCTTCTGATCCTATGCAATCTTTCATCTCGTGACCTATTTGGCCACAAATCTCGCAGGGTTTTGGCTTATTGGGTTTGAACTCTTCGCGAATTATCGTAAAATTTGGTTCATGTGTCGCTAATCCCAACATTATCAAATCAGCATCCGCTCCGCAGAGAACATGTTGTGTGTTGGGGTTGTAATCCGGATGTACTGAAAATTTTATTAAAACGAATTAATTTCAATCACTTATAAAAATGAATACGAATACAATTATGTTAAATTTTATGTAATAATATATAATTCTATGTTATATATAATGTATCACTCCTCTTTTTAAATATGCATACAAGTTTAAAAAAATCTTAAATATCAAATAAAATTCAATATAATTAACCAATTCATTATCTTTTATTTTTTAGCATCAGTAAAATTGATTTTTGTACTTTAATAATGTACTATTCATTAATTATTATTATACACATTGTACATAGGTTACTAATTAAGAACAACAAATATTATGTAATAACCTTTGTTAATTTAAAAACAATTAAAAAATTTCAAGAAAATAATTTTGGTATAATTCAATATTAGAAAGAAGCGGTACAAACAGTAACATGGCTAGAGTTTAAAGAAACTTTAAACCTGTAATTTTACAAAAGATTATAAATACTAAAAATTATGAACAACAATTTATACAATAAATAATATTAAACAATATTACAACAAATATTATTGCATTAAAAATAACATTAAGAAGCAATAATATGATAAACAAATTTATAATTTCTACATTGTGTTAATAATATTATTTTGTAAATACAATGTTAATTTTTGAAAATTATTGCAGAAATTTTTTAATTATATAAGTTATATAATTTTATAACTCATAAATATCTCTTTGTAGATTGAAATGGTGATAATCTACACATATTAATTATTATTTGAATAATTTAATTTAATTCGATTGTCATGCCATCACCTCTTTGCTTTCTAATAAAATCCATGATTTTATGTTCTCCTTCTCCAGGAACATTTGCGTCACTTAAAATCACTTTGATACCTTTCCATCCTGGGTCATTATTTAATCTGTCATGAATATAATAATGTAAACATGCTGATAGTCTTGCCATAAATGGCGTTCCCTATAAAATTAAATTGATTGTCAATAACATATAGAAAATGTATTCAAGAATTTATTTATAAAATCTTACTCTATAAAATGCTATGGAATCAAATTGAAATTTAATATAAAATACTTTCAAGATTACTTTTTTTGAATTTAATATTTTCATTAAATTATGTTACTCTTATTGCTTTTCTTTGTAACACATTAAAACTTAACGTTACAGAACTAAAATAATGAAATTTTCAATTCTCACCGGTGTAATACAATTACTGTCAAAATGGTCTTCTTTAGGTTTCTCTGGAGGAAGGAAAGCACCTTTTAAAGCAAGTTCTGATCTAACACGAGCAACTTCGGTAATTTTTTCTGCTGATTCTTTTGAAGCGCGAAATCTTCGTGACCTTTGCTGATTCATTTTAGCTCGCGGGGCCTAAAATAGTTAAATTAAATAGTTAAATTAAGAAATTATAAAATTATAATTGAATGTAAATATACAAAAATAATTGCTTTAAATAACATTAAATTATAAATGGATATCATTTTTATTTTTATTTCTTTATAAGAACTGATTTAAAAAGAAGACAAAGAAAGTACATAAATACAGATTCACTTACAACTCCATCAATTGCCATATACAATAATTTTCTTGGTCGAACTATTCGAAATAATCGGTCTATACATTCGAATATCGCTTCCATCATTTCATCTTCATTTTTTGGAGCAGGTCTAAAGAACATAATAAAATTTCATTCTCATTCTGTAAAATTATTATACACCATATATTATTCTATCGGATTATTTATATTTATACTTACTTATCTTCTGGATGTGTACATGGATGGATAATTCCATTCATGTCCAAATATAAATTATCAAATTCTACTCCATTAGGATTAGGCTCGGCAGCATTTATTGGAACACATACTCCATCAACAGTTACCGGCTATAAAAAAGAAAAAATTATTCCCTTAACATTCATTTTTATTATTAGAATGGAATTAATTTAGAAATCTTATAAATATTATTAAACAAATATTAAAATAATGACTTTTTTAGACTGAAACTTGTGCCATAAATCAAATAAAATAGCTACATTTCAGTCAAGTGAAAGTGAATTTAACAATAAAAATTAAATTATCCAAACGTAAATAATTAATATTGTATATGAAATATTGTTATAAATCTAATTGTGATTAAAATAAAGATGCATTTTATTTACTATGAAACTTAACCTACAAATGATACTGTTTTGTTGAAATGTGCTATTGATTGTGCTCATAATAAGCAAAAATATGTTTAATGAATAATACTTACTCGCTGCTCGATGCATTCGACAATTACACTTGGATATTTTCTACTGAGGTACCTAAAAAATGCTGGTACACCCATTGTAGTGGTTACAAATTTGATTACAGTACAACACAAACCAAATTTTGACTCGACAATCAACACACAACAAGTATATAATGACCAAGATATAATATCTACTGCGCATGATACTGCGCATGCGTCGTAAATTATTTGAAATTGCTTTATCTAGACAGGATTCAAGTTGATAATTTTTAATATTTTGAGTTTGTTTAAAAAGTCATTTCATAGATATTTATAGCAAAAATGAGTATTCATGAAATATGGTAAAAAAGTAACTCGTTTAACTCTAAAATTAATACTTCACTCATTTATTTCGTATTATAAAAATAACTTGGTACATTCGTGTTAAATTAAGAACTTTTTATATTTCATTATCATTGTAAATTTTTTACTGTATAATATTAATTTCAAAACAACTTCAACAGCTTTTTTTTAAATATTCAATTAAATTATATTGTTTTAATTGCTTTTAAATTCATTATTTCAGCTGTGTTGTATTTATTAACTGCAATCTAGTGCTTCACACAAGTTACTTAAATATTTTAAGTAAATTGATAATCTCTAAACACCTTTTCATTTTAAATGAAAAAAGGTTTATGAATATTCCTCAAATAATACAAATTTTTACGTTATTAGAGGAATTAAACGCACCCTCTAAATAATACTCTGCTTTTAATTTGTTCAGACATATTTTCTCATCATTATGTTAATTCTTTACTGAATCACTAAATCTTTAAAGATGTTTTTTTAATACTGATACCCGTCATACATAGTTTTGTCCAATAACAAACTAATATGATGTATAGTTTAATTTTTTGATTTTACTCATAAAATATATCAAAAATTCAAGTCATTAATTGAAGTAAACCTTGTTTTTATTAAAAACTATACTACAAAATTGATACTGATAGAAACCTGAAAAATTTTAATATGCTCTCCAACTTAATTTTTTTTTAATCAATTTAAGCAAGAATAAAATTTATGATTTCTAATAATTTTACTAAAACATTTTCTATATTTATGATTTTTAAGCAATTTAAGTAGCGTTTCAGCAATAAGTGGATATTCAATTTTAAAGTTAAAGCTCTTTTACAAACAATGAATTGAAGTAAAGAAATATCTCGTTTTGCGTTTCCTGATCAAATAAATTATAATGTCAACATTCCTGATTCAAATGTAATAAAGTACAGTTTAGTACTTCTTCTACGATTGCGCCATCTAGCAGTGACTCAACTCAGTCGAAAGACATCGTGAATTTCCTATCTTCGGATGCATCAGAGTTTAGAGCTTTTATGCAATGAAAATTGAATTCGTTATCTGAAATCTCTGTCTGAAGTCTGAACGAGCTGTATATGAGATGTTGATGTGTCGTCTCTGATATCAACTATTTGAATTACCTGAACCCATATATTTTGCTTTACAAATAAAAATTTAATTAAAAAATTATTGGAAAGTTGAAATTATTTGTTGAGTTAATAAATTTTATTATTTCATAAAAACTTTGTTCACAAAAGGCATGCATGAATTAGGAGAACTATAATTATATAAAGAAATAATAACAATATGTATTATTGAATAATTTTATTTATTTTATTTCAATTTACAAGCTTTTGGTTGTCATTTGTTTATCTAGTAGAATTTATTTGCAGATTAAAATAATCACTAAGTATATATTTTCCGGATTAAAAGTCTAGTGTGAATTTCACTATTTGCAATATCTGTCGCATTTTCAATTAAATATTTTCTTATGTTTTGATATTATATTAAAATCTTTTCTTTGATAATTTATTCGATAATCGCCAGAATTATTAGGAATTTATAGGTCGCTTAAAGTAAAATGAATTATATTCAAAAATAAAACTTCTAAGAATATTGCAGGAAAACATTTAGAATGCCTTAAAATATAAGGCAACTTTGTTTTTCTCATTTTTATTTGTAGTGTGCTTCATTTTTACTTAAGTTTGAAGATGAATTTTGTATTATTGCAAATGAATAATTGACAATTACTATTCGAAAATACTAATAACTGATATTTTGTAAATATTTAAACTTTTATTTACAAAATAGATGCGATTACATAATAAAAAAACTTTATGACAGAACGATTTATAATTTATTGTAGCAAGGATTCTAATACTATTCGTTGATTATTTATATGTTTATAATATTTCATAAAAACAATTAAATTCAAATTTTACATTACAAAACATATACTTATTACATAAG
>JABFQD010000383.1:0-27490 GCA_022817045.1 Psix sp. ZL-2020
TGAATAATTTATATAATAAGCACTATATTGAGAGCCGTGAACGATTATTTAATGATGGTACTTGGAGTAGTCTCGAATAAAGAGTCTTAGAGGGGGAAATTTGCGTGCGCTTCAAGTCGGCGGATATTTTCCTTTCTTTTCTCTTTTCTCGTCATTGAACGAGGGTTGCAGATACGAGAATCGGTAGCGGAATCGCAGTGGATGTTTTATTTTATCCTCGTCGCTCCATAAGATCGCATTTTTTACGACCCATTAGACTAATTCATTATCGGCCCCAGGCAATAGGTGGCCGCGCTTCTCCGTAAGCCCATCTCGCCTTCTTTTCTTCGTCCACCTTTTTCTCGAGTCTTTGCAGTCGAACCGATCTACATTCAAGAGGATTTCGCATTATTCGAAGCTCATAAATTGTTTGCTCTTGATAATAGCGCAAACACAATAAACATGATGTTTTATTTGCTCATTGCTATTTTACAATTTAACAAACAAATAATAATTTCCATTAACAGATATGAATTCAATGTAAATCAATGTAAACAATAATAACAACAAATTTGAATTTTATACGGTTATGAAGTTCCTATATCAAAAAATGTAATATACATTGAACATAAAGACCATGTTAGAACTATTCAACAGAAATTTAGAAAGTTTCAAATACAAGAGCATCAAAATTTGAATTCATTTGAAATTATATATTTTATTGTTTATGTTACATTATAAATATTCACTTTGTAAAAAGAATTTTTTTTTCTAACATTATTTCTACAATATTACTTGAATGTTTTTAGTTTAATGTTCAGTATTAATGTATATGTTATTATTGACTTAAAGGTAAGATGTAATCTATGCTTGTGAATCAGTCTTTGTGTTATCTTTTCAAATAAAAAAATATTTGTTAATATGAGATTATTAAATAACCAGAGCAAGTTTTCACGTAGTTGGGATAATAATTTCGAATAATGTAATTGAAGTATTAGCCTTATGAGAATATTTAATTTTAATCATCCATCGTACAGAAACAAAAATATATGTATATCACTCCTTATACGGGTCATAAATGAATGTCATGAATGAGACTTGTATGGTATGATGTATGCCATACAATATTTATGGTATTATTTATAGCACATATATTAATTCCTCATATATGGAACATATATTTATACCCTATTTATATTACATACAAGGCATTCATTTATAATCCGCATATGTTGTCATTTATATTAAACGGTTTCGCCATATAAATATTTCGTATGTATATTAAAACTGAAAAAATTGTTAATTGGCGGAACCTTAATAATGCTTTGAATCGTTTTCATTTTATAGTAAAGTTAACGTTCTACTTGGTATAAAATATTAAACACGCAGTTTTGCACCTCTTTGTTATATGAAAATAGGAGCTCCAACTCATTTTGCAAACTTTGATGTTACAAGTTAATTTTATATTTTATACATTTCTCACACATAGAACACCACTAATATTTGAACCATATATATTCGCATGTTCCATACATACTATAAATTGTTAACAATATTTAATAAATAATCATTAACATAAAATTATATATTTCGAATATTATACATCTTAGAATCATCTTTCTTATTCTTATAAATCTCAAAAAGAAGGAACACAAATTATCCATACGAGATGGATTTCAAAAATCGTTGATACTGCACATAACGCGGAAAATGAAAACCAAAATAGGACAAGCAGTTATTAGCAGTGCACCTGCATGCAACGTAATGCTATAGAGGCTCATGTTGGCCAAATTTCGCGGACAATGTAATACCATAATCAATGATTATTAATAAATTGGCAAACTCATGTCTATAATTTCGAAACAGAAACCTATTTTGGCACGTGGCAATTAATATTGCAATCATAAATGTCAAAAGCGGCGGCGTATCAGTTCGCAATAAATGCGATCGATCACACAGTGCTTATTTGTAATTACGTAAGAATGCGCGAGAGGAGATTAACAAAAGCTGAAGCGCCCCGTTCGCTTCGCTTGCAAGCGACAAAGGAGATTTATGTGCGACGAAAAGAGAAAAATAATGAGTCAGACGGCGCGCGTTATCTGAACCTGAGCAGTCGTCTCTTCGCTTTCTTTTTATCTCGCATAGGTGCGTATCGATGACCATGGCAGCGTCATTCGAATGGTCAATTAAACGTGCTGCGCGTCGCATAAATGTGTATCGTCGACTATTTACGATAATGTTGCGCCGGCTGATGGACCGACGATTTAGATAACAAAGCCACGAGACAGGTCCCGAAGCGCTGCGCGATCGATGATACACGCTCGGAGCTTCATCGGCCATGCAAAACCGCTCACTCGTATGATTGTATCCTTAAAAGTCAATACAGCCACTGATACAAAAATGCACGCGCTGTCCCTTTTTTATCGAAAGCTCGAGACGAAATTATCTTCGTTTCGTACATTTCATCTATAGCGCGATTTGTTCAAACGAGCTACGTACTTTTTGTGCTTAGAAAACGGGTGTGAACAATTTTAAATGCATTCAGATGTCGACATCGAAGCTCGATATAATTGAAAGAAGTAATTATTTTTTAGCGATTTAAGTTTCGACATGTGCAAATATATGTTAATTTATGATAAGTAAATTTTGATGATTTTTATGAATCGTTCAGTTTCGAAAATACACTTTAAAGGCCATAAAGTAGATTATTAAATTAGATGACTTTTTATATAATTTTGCCAATTTATTTTTTGTGATATCAGTTTTATTTACTTATAATATAATATTTTTTAGATTACAATTTTATTGCTCATGCCTGTTTCAATATTAAACAAAAAGTCTGAATTTTAAAGGTGTAAAATAGAATTTATGAAGTTATAATATTTTACGAAAAAAACTGTAGTAATGAATATTATAAAAATTTTACTAAGCTTCACGTAATTAGAAAATGTAACTGTAAATATTCATCTGCAGAATGATAAATTTAACTTCAGTCACAAATGAATAAAATATATACGTTCAGTTATGAAATTGTCTATAAAAATGAGAAATAAATTAATCATATATTAAAATAAAATTTATTCCAAAACAATATGGATATGATTTGTCAAATTATTTTTACATGTAAAATGAATTTCGTTAGTTTTGATAAGTCGATTTATTTTCAATATAGATTTACATGATGTCAAACAGTTATTTTCCAATAAATTTTAACGTGTCACTAATTTCATTTAATACGTTCCTATTTAACTAGACTAATTTATTTAAACATAATGTTAAATGACATTTAAATTTAACTCAAGTATAGCAAATGTAATGATAATTATGTCAATGAAATAAAAATCACATCAAAGAATTTAGCTCAGTCTAATGTAAAAAGTAACTTACTATTTTTAATTACTTCTAAACTAACAAAAAACATATAGATTAAAGATATTTTTTAATGTATCGATGATTAAAAATTAAATATTAGGTTAAATAATCGCACATTATTCTTTTTCAGCAGCTTCGATTTTCTGTCAATGTAAGCATGAGTCGTAAGATTCCGTTCGGACTGTTAGAATCCTGAGCTCGTAAATTTCATTGGGAGTCGAGCTCGAGGGAGAGACAAACGAGAGAGTCTATTCGCGTGCGAAGACCATTAAAGGGAATTCTAAGATCGAACAAGACGAGTCCATCGATCGCCTGAACGGATTTTACTTTCACGAAATCCACGGATTTTGAAGATTTGAATACCTTTTTATATTGGAAATTATCCTTAAGAAATGGAGAAAGAGAATCATTAATCAACAGTCAAAGCTCAAGAATTGATGTAAAATTGAATCAATTAAAAAATCAAAGCGAACTAATTACGTAAAAAATTGCACAACTTAGTGTAATTGAACCTTACTTAAAGATATATTTTCAACCGAAGATATGAAATTTAATTGACAGACGCAATGATTTATTGACGATTTTCAATTAATTTGAAAGAAATGGAAAACATATATCGTCATTTTTGCAACAACTTCCTGTAATTCTCAGAAAGTTGAATCAATTAAATAAATTGACACTAAGTGTAATAATTAGATTCCTACGTTTTTCTCGCAACTCGTTTTCCTGTCCAGTACTTGATAATGATAATTTTTAGTAGTTTTGACGTTGTAATATAAGCGCGGATTAATGCAGTACCACTGGAAAGGATATGACTCCCGCGGTAATTAATCGTTGAACGAAAGCAAGGAATATAGTGGCACGGTCGATTAACCACCGCGGCCTCATTTAACCCGCACACTCGCCTTTCCGAAAACTTTTTTATACACACTTGCCGCGTATCATTCACAATCGACATTTTTACAAGTCAACGAAATTATGATAGATATCAAGCTGTAACGTAATTCAGAGTAAATTAATGTACTTGCAAATTTGTTACGTTATAAATATAACATACAAAGCACCGCGAGGAAAGAAAACGCGGTTTATGTTCAGTTTTATCTGCCACGTTCACTTAAGTTCACTGAAGTTTAATCGAAATTTCAATTTCGAAAATCCGAATTTTCAATAATCGTATAAATTAATATAGAGAATGATTTCAAATTAATTTAAACAATTTTAATATTAGAAAATGTATTCATTAAAACTTGATGAAATTTATTCTATTTTTATTAAAATTTTTAAATGAAATTCAACAAAAATTATTTTTAAAAATGACATACTTACACTTGTTGGGAATGTAGCCAATCCTATTGCAAGGGCAAAAGGGCTGAAGAAATTCGATAAATCCATCGTAATTCATAAGCAAATAAAACTACAAACTATACAAATTAAAGTGCAAAAACAAAGTGGGATTCGAATGTAGAGAGGCCCAGTCAGTGTTGTACCAATTCATTAGCGCATTACGTTTCAAATAAAAATACGCGCATATCTGAAGCATGCGGCGTATCTTGCAGGAACACCCTCGACCGGTTTGGTCCGTCCTTCGGCGTGATTTGCTGTTGCCGTTGGCATGAAAAAGCCCCACATTTTCAGCCATGTCTTACTATTATTTTCAGCTCAGCCTAATTCTCCGTCACTTGATACCAACGCAATAGTGCTAATCATCTCGATTCACTTTTCATTGTTCTAAATCTTTTTGACAAAAAATGCCAATCGATAAACAATGCCATTCTCCAGAAATATGCAGAAAGTATGAATAATTTAGAAACAATAATCATAACACATGAGAAATGTGCGAATGTTGAAAATTTATACAAATATGCAAATTATAAAATTGTATACACATAACATTTTTATTCCTTGTGAAAAAGATTAATTTTCTTTCCAACAGAACATTTTCTCACTTTCAAAAACTGTATACAAATTTAATTTTCTCTTTTTATAAACTATTAGTTGAAGCGAAAATGAAAACTTGGAGTTAATAGATGATATTTTGAGTCATGTTTTATTTTTTCAATAAAATATTTTTAATTTGACAAAATCCTATTAGGAATGTATATGTGCGGATGAAAATTGGATTTTTCATCACAGATAACAAAATCTTATGCGAAGCCGAGGCCCTATTAGTCACACCGGGTTCAGGCTGAATGAATTCAAGATAATGACCGGTCCGGTCGTCACAATAAAGTAAGCAAAAAATCGCAAAGGAAACCGTATCTCAATAAGTTGACCGCGAAAATGGCGGCGAGCATAAATTGCAGGTAAATTTACGTTATTAGCCAGACGTTTTATAATGATAAAAATGTTAGTATATTGCCGGGGCCGTGCGATTCCCAAACATATTTATTATTCCGCAAAAAACGCATATGACATTTTACGAGTGTCTCTTATAAAGCCTTAAATATGTATGATATTGTCACCAGAGTCGGGACAGGTTGCAATAAAAAGTCGATGATTTTATAGTTTATAACATATATATTTATTTGAGCTTTAATTGCATTTTAAAATACAACCGAAATAATTAAATAATGACAAATCTGGTAAAATGGTTTTCTTTTTTTTTGTTTTTTTCTTTTCAAAGAGTCGCGTATACATGATGTATATTCTTTGTGATCATCCGTGTAAGTGTCGTGTGAGTGTGCACACATACGTGCAAGTCGGTGTGAGGTTCGTGCTCACCCGCGCATGCGTCAACATCCGTGTGTTGTCTTTTTCTTTGTTCATCACACTCTCAGCAGTCGTATATAATTACAATAATAATATTATTATTATGTTCGATAAATACTTTTAAAATCCGCGATGGAAGAATTAGAGTTTACAAGAAGTACGTATACAAGTGTGTGTGTGTTTGTGTGTGAGGGGTGGGTGGAGGGGAGACCTATGTGTGTCACGTTCTGAAACATTTTCTGTTCTATCGCGCTCTTTCTTTCGTACGCGTTCTCATTCTCTCACTCTCTCTTTCTCTTTATTTCTTAGCCATAGTTTTCCGATTCTCCGGATGCCACACATTACACTTTTTGTCAGCTCGTTCCATTCATACCGCTCTCGCATTCTTCCCACCTCGGCATATTTATATATATTTATATCACTGTACCCTTCACTCGGTCATCCCTCTCGCTTGCTCTCTCTTCATCTTGCACCGCAATATGCAATTCATGAATTCATTTCATTACAATCAATATACACAATAAATCGCGATTAAACTCGAGCAGTCGTTAAATGACGGTATTTTACACGCTTGATGACGCAATAAATATCGTTATGGTAACTCAAAAAGGAGAGAGGAGTGGTGGGTAGGGGTAGGGGTGGAAAAAAGAAATGTACAATACGGTCGGTGTAACATAGTTGGGAATGGCGCACTTCGTGAAATCCGATATTGCACTGTCGCGTGCGCCAATCATCGCTCGCAGGTGACCAGTCCTGCGACGATGATTATCAACAAAGAAATTCCTAAACGGGACCGCAGTCCCCGAGCTATGCTACTAGCCTACACCTTAAGCTAGAGGTATACATACTGACGGTCGACCTGCTCAGGTCTTAGGTAAGATTCTCTAGTCAAATATCATTCCCAGTCGAGCACTCGATCCGCTCGCTTCGCGAATTATAGTCCAGCATTTCTCTCATATTCGGCTTTCATAATCTCCTCCAACCCTAATATCCTGACGGCAATTTCGACTACGAATCAAGACGACGACGTACATGTAGGGTCTTGTTACTCGCAACAGTTATCTTGAAGTTAAATTTTTCAGACTTTTGCAAGAATATTTTCCAAGATTATACATATTGTTTTGAACTTTTTCATAGTTATTTGTTAAATTGATAGAAAAGTATCGTAAAAATATCTCGAACAGTAACCCAAATTATAATGAATTTCAATTTTGTTTTAACTTTAATTAAGGTTAGCAAAACAGAATAATTTGTAATCCGCGATAAAAAGCTAACCATGAATGACGTTGGGAATGACTTTGAAAATGCAAGCATTTTATGTGTCCTTTGGAAAGATCTGTTTTGATAGAAATGAAAAATGTGAACTGATATCATAATTATACCAAGTTTATCAGCAATGAGCTACAAGACCCTGTACAATATCATGTACTTGAAATTTGAGATAGGTTGAATAATACATCGTTTATAAGTATTGCACGTAGGGTGATATCGTTAACTTATACGTGTAATCTGGAATGGAAGGTTATGCACGGGAGTCGTCGTCGTCGTCGCTGGCACCGATACGAGAAGACGGTCGGGATTACCAGGGCGGAGCTTAATACCTATCGATAGCGCTCTCTATATCAGAACTAAAGAACGCAGGGGTCCTTAAATACTTGCATTACTTTTGTTAACATTTTGCTCATTTGTTTCCCTCGTTTATTAATATAAAATCACATACTTGGCCGCGCGCCGAGCCCGCGTGACTCAGCGGTGGCGCGAGATATGGTGGCATCACAATTAATTCGAATCTCGTTTCCTAACTTGTCGCACGCTTCGTCACCTTATTCCCGACGCAATCGCGCGTCCTCAATTGTATTATTAACGTCGTCGCGTGCTAGGTCTTGACTAGAGAATCGAGTGATCGCGGATAAACAAACGGGCTAATGAAACGGGTGATTAGGCGTGTTAAGGTAGGCGTGATTACGTGAAAGAGGATACGAGGAACTGAGAGAGAAGGGTAATAACGTCAGTCTTTCGCTAAGTCTGTGTAAAAATACTTAAAAAACGTGAAACCAAATGAAACGATGTTTCTGTCTTTTTCTCATCTTTTTCTTGGCTTGGTTTTCTTATAAAAAGCATACATGCGTCGTAACAACCGTGAAGTAATCTAAGTACAGTAGTATTTGCCTTAAAAGTACACATCATCACAGAAATAAATAGTCCCTAGATTTCAATACCTAACTTGCGACGACGTTACGGTGCTGGATATCACACAACCGTATTTACACCGGAAGACATCAACGAGACTCGCAACGTTATACACCTACATGCGTGAGTGTCACTGTAACTTCTCTTTATTCTGTTTAACCAGTACGAAATGTACATTAAATAGTTAGCGCAAATGCCGTTTCGCGATAGTGAAAATTGAAGAGTAAGATCGCGCCTTAAAAACTACGTAAAATGTAGCGACCGCGCGCGGCAAGACAACAACGATCGTTAAAATACCAACGTCGAGGCGTTCTCTCAACTGTATACGTTTAATTTGAATTCTGGTTACAAAATTCAAACCCTTTGACTAGACCTTCCTGAATTTTCATCTTTATTAGTGATGAAACAGAACATTTAATTCTGTTATTCAAAATGGGTAGTTTAATTATTCATCGTTGCTAATCTAGAAAAAGTTAGCAATGTTGAATTTTAGCAATAAATTTTAAAATAGTTGCATTAACTATGGGAAACAAAATGAATTAAGTTTCATGATTTAACAGTCAAGTCAAAGAGTTTCTTATTTCTATTCCAGGTATAGCAGATATCCTATGAACGAAAGGTCGCCGTCGATTTCTTCCGACGCATTTACGCGTCTTGTTTGTTATCGACAATTTATCCTTTTCCGAATACTTCGTCACAGTATAGATACACTTATATACAGATGGCACCGCTATTTGCGGGGCTCGGACTATACGTACTTGCTGGACAACTGTTTGGCCAGTTCCGTATACTTAAGAAACTTGGAGTGCGGGCTCTCTTCTAGTGGTGAGGTGGTTGGCTGCGAAGGACTGCCATTGGCTTGGGGAATTGGCGGTGACTTCCGTTGGACCGCAGGTGGCGATGCCACGCTGGACCCGCTGGAATTCGGTTGGGTGACAGCAGCGGCTGCAGCAGCAGCAGCGGCGGCGGCGGCAGCAGCAGCCGCAGCAGCAGACCTTCCAATAGTAAGAGGATCAGGAATGACGCCGTCTTTAACGAAATGCATCTTCGATAAATGGTGCCTATAAGCACCCTTCGAGATGAACGGGGTATCGCAAAAAGCGCATTTCATGATGGAGTCAGCAGTAACAACAGCATCATTACAAGCCCAGCTAAAAGCCAAGATGGCACCAGGAGTGAGACCTTGGGCAGCGGTGCTAGTAGATGTATTAGCAGAACCAGAAGCTAAAGAAGAAGAACTGCTGGATCCAGACCTAGCACTGTTAGCGCCAGAAGGTGCCCTGGTCTCTGTCTTATCGCAAAGCTTTTGCAAAGCAGCGAGGGGATGGCTACTGGTCTTTCGGCCTTGAACATCAGTAGAACTGGATGTTGCATTGTTTCCTCCTCCTGAGAGACTGTCGAACATCGATGATAAAGCACCTAGACTACTAGATGCTTTAGTATCTGGGGTTCCTCTAGGAGTTACAGATCGATCACTGCTGGCAGGACTGCTGGTACTATTTCTACAAGGACTTCTGGCTACCGGTTCCTGATTGGTAGCCGGTCTGGGTGTAGGTGGATTAGGAGGTGACAAAACATCCCTATTCTCTTCAGATGATTCGTTAACGCTGTTCCTGCGGTGATTGTAAGAAGTTTCTTCTTCTTCTTTTGGATCTTCTACTTCCTTTTTTACGACAACTTCTCTCTCGTTCCGTGATTGGTCTCCTCCTTCAGTAGATGCTTGAGTCTCAGTGTCATCATCTCGAGGTTCTTTTTTTACTACTACATTGCTTTCTTCATCTCCTGATTCTTCTGTAACCGGTCGAGAAGTTTGTTTGTCTGGCGTGGCTCGTTGATGTGAAGATGAAGAGGATAGTCTATCATTTTGTGCTGCAGAAGCATCTACTCGTCTCTCAGGGGTCATAGTGTCTGTTCGACCACTTCCTCTTTCAGATATTGAACTAGACTCGCTGCCACTACGTTCCCGTCTTCCAGCTGAAGCATTGTAATGTTGCTGTTGATAGGAACGAAGGAGGTTCATAGTTTGCGGATCCACCAAAGGTTTCGTATAATCTACGCTTTCATCTATTCCTAGTCGCTTCAGGATGCTTGAGCCCATTGGTGCTCCAGTCTGAGAATGGTGCATACTCGAGGCACTGTGTCGCACCCGTGAATCGAAACTTTTCTCAATTAGTTTCTCGATAGCATTCAAAACAGAAGGTGACGACGTACCGGTAGATTCATGGGTGTTGGGGGTTGGTGTATCTTTTCCTGGGGTAGTTGCATCGCTGGCTGAAGAAGGTGATGGATGGTGCCTTGAAGAAACCGAAGACGTCTCCTCATTGACACTCTTCCGACCAGATTCACCAGATGGTAAAGAAGGCGCTAAATGATTCGACATTAGCGCATTTTTCAAAAAGTTCCGTTGATTCACACCGATGCTTCCAGCACCTATACATTGACGAATATGTTCGACAAAGATACTGGTTTCTATTTTCTCACCACATTTTTCGCACGTTATTCTTCCAGCATGCTTGCCTAATTGTCCTAATCCAGTGGTAGCATCTCCATTTTTGAACTCGTTTTGTGCGCGTTCAAGTTCAAGTAATTTTCGAACTGGCAATGATTTTTTTCGTTTTTCCCTAGTTTGACGCCGACGACCTCCACTTTCAGTGATGGAGCGCATGATGTGTTCTTTATAGTGCGAATTTTTCACCATATGATTGCTAAGTTCTTTCAAAGAACTGAAAGCTTGATCGCAAACCTTACAAGTCAAAACTGCACTGACATGACTGCTTGTTGCACCACCACCAGGTCCGCTGTTACCACCGTGCGAACCGTTACCTGGAGGTCCTCCGCCAGCGGAAGCGCTGCCTCCTCCAGCGCCAACACCTCCTCCAGAGCTGTTTTTATTTTCATCTGAAGATTTCCATGAGATTATTTGTTCCTGGGATATAATGTTGGTGTAATGTTGGGTTTGCTGCATGTGAGAAGTCATATCTGCTAGGGTTCGGAAGCTTTGACCACACCACATACATTTAAGGATCTGCCTGGTTTGTTCCGCGCCTTTGCCCAGCCACACATCCTGGCCCCTAACCAGTTTTCTTGGCAATGGCATGGTCTCCTTAATAAGGAGATTTAATTCTGATGGATTTTGCTTGTTGCTGGGGGCATTACTTGAACTGTTGCTACCTCCACCTCCACTTGAGGATTCCCTCTGATGTTGTGGTGGAGGTATAGAAGGCATGCTGCCCTGTTGTGAATGTAGGCTGGATGCAGATGGTGGAACTGGCATGTTAACTCCACAGTGTTTGGCTTCTTTCATATGTGTCGTCATAGCAGCTAGACTGGGGAAACTCTGCTTACACCAAACGCATTTCAACACGTCTTTTGCTTGGTCCGCTCCCTTATTTAGCCAATGCGATTGCCAAGCACTATGGCGGCTGCCTGAGGATGCGGAAGGAGCACCACCACTCAAAGCGGAACTGCCACCTGATGCTCTAAAAAGGTCTTCTCCTCCTAGTTTACTCAGTTCGCTCATCTTTTCTAGAGCCTTCGTCGCTTCACTTGGCTGATACGACTTATCCAGCGACGTTGGAGGCTTCATTTTGCCATTCCATAGTTGGTGAGGATCGACCACACCAGTGCTCTTAGGTGAGAGCTGCTGTTGACTAGTAGCCGCCGCGGCCACGGCTGCAGCGAAGTAAGGGAAATGGGACGCTACCACTGGCGAAGTCCAAGGCGAAACTACTGGCGGTCTTCCAAATGATGAAGCACTTGGAGAAGTGTCCTGGTGCGCTGCGGTAGTTCCAGATAATCGCGAGGACTTTCTTGGTGGAGGCGTTGGAGAATCCTCTGGACCAGGCCTCTTCTTACTTGGTACTGATAAATCCAAGGGTCCATTGTTGGTTTCCGTAGAAGAAGAGGGAGTCGGAGGTTTGCTCAGGTTCAGAATCTGCTCATCCTCTTCGTCTTCAGTAGACGACGTCTTCCGCGTACTGAAATCCAGCACTGCTGGCAGAGGCGTTGCAGTAGGAGATATTTCTCCGCCACTAGGTGGTGACACTAGTAATCCAGGTGTCGCTGCTGGCGGTGAACACGAAGAGGTTACCAAAGGGGATACTGAACCTCGGGATAAAGGCGAATGCCCCAATAGGAAACGCTGATGCGTTTGTTGTAAATACGCAGCCATTACCGCAGCGGAATGTGGCGGTAAAAGCGGATGTGGACCCAATGGCAGCGGCACAATCCCGCTTGGGCTCACTGGACTCACGCTATTTCGTGGTGCTGGTGGCGGCGGGCTACCAGCAGCCGCACCAGAAGATTCCCGCGAATCGCGTGATGGACACCGGGGGCTCATTGGTTCCCTAAAATCAAAGAACAAACAATATCTTTAATTTGTCGGTTTAAACATTTTAAAATTATAGTTTAAGAATTATAATATTATGAGTTTTACATGTGGTATATTTTAAAATCAAAGTATATTAGAGTATTAAATTAAATATGTACGTGTTTTAAAATTATTTCATATATAACTAACATTAAATAATTTTTTAATCCGTTTTCAAAATTCTAATCATTTGATTAAATAAGTAACATTATAATTCTGTAACCGCAAAAAATAAATTCATCAATACTCTGAACAAACTCAAATCTACAACCCTTGCACCGTCACGCAATTTCACTCGACTATTTACCATTCAAATCCCGCTTTGACGTATTCAACTTTCTGTTTGCCGTAAGTTAACATGACGCGTGACTCGACTCACGTTAGCGGTGAATTGGCCGGGAAAAAAAGTCCGTCACATGTTTGCGAAATGCGACCACGTGGATAAGGCGATGCTCAAACTGGAGGGGCGCGCTGCTTTCGCGAGCGGTTGAAGTACGTGTTCTAATTCTTGCGACGGCTAGTGCGTAACTGACTCTTGCTGAGTGAATGAGCCCGAAATGCGTGAAAGCAGACTACCGCTACGCATGCAGGGGAAGTGCCGTCTCTCTGTCGGGGGAGGGCGCGTGTATGCGGCACGAGGGTGCGCTATGCAGGGTGCATCAGAGTAGGGATGCCACGGAATTTGCTGTTAACACGCGCCCATCTCTATTAGCCAAGTGACGTCGACACGCCGGTATCAGCAAACTACTCGTCACTCCGACTTACTCGTCCCGCACCATTTGTTGTCCTTAAACAACTAGATAGGTACACACGCACTACTTGCCATAACAAAGCGATCGAGTACACTGCAACTTTGTTAACGAAGTAGATCCGCAGGTGTTTTAATATCATTGTACGCAGCTGTTGTAGGAATCTTGACAACTACTATTTTATTATGGATAGTACAAATGGACAATTTCTTCAATTAAATTCTACAATAAGATTGTATTCTTTCCTCATTCTTTCCTCTTTGGAATCCATTCTTCAAATTTTGAATTGACAATCAATTAACAAAAACTTAAAATCACTAATAATTTTTTATAATTTATATAAATTATGAATTATTTTTTTATCAATTGATTTATCAAGAGGTTTTTATTGTTAATTGATGAAATTATGTTTGTATAATTCATTTTCAGTGCATATAAGTGTAGAGTAATTTTCAACAATTAACTAACCTATCAGGTGGCCCAGTGTCACTTAAAATGGCAGGATTCAATCGCGCCGTAGCAGAGGGGGTCGGGGTAGTCCGGGAAGGTTCTTCTTCATCTTCTTCACTAGCCTCACCGTCCTCGTCCTCTTTGGCTGCTGACGGGCACCCTCGTTCACTCGGGCTGATAGGTCCATCCTCATCTACGCAATCACCTTCTTCACCCTGGAGTTCTGTTCCGGGTCCTGAACTCTCGACGCCGTCCTCCCCTAAAACAGCGGACATGGCGAACCCTTAATTACTAACATTATATATCCTTCATTAAAATAAAAACAAAAAATTGCGAGAAAAGAGCGACGCGCCATTTCCTTGAGATTTATGAATAAGAGAACGATTGTAAAGTCGTGTACGGGAGGGCAAAAAGAAGATTAAAAGCACAAACAAGTTGCAGCTTGAACGCTCCCGAACTAATTCACGGGGGTTGGGTCAGATCTTCGTTTCATTTCCGTCACAGGAAGCACTGCGGGCTCTGGGTAATTAGCGTCGCCCCTTGCTAATTACTCGCTTAAAATGCGAACGCGAAAGAAATATTGTTGTCGAAACTCTAACGCTAATCTCGCTCGTTATCATCGATTGGCTGCATCGCCAATTTTCCCGCTGAACCAATTAACTAAACAACGAAACCTGACTGACACAAAGGTGCAGATGTTAAACGACAAAGACGATATCGGTTCATTTATCAGCCGGCCCGGCTATGTCGGATGCGTCATCCCACCAAGATGTCTCCTTTGTGCGCCAAGACGGGCTGGTATTATAAGTCGGAATCAAATCATTTCCATTTCGTGCCTTTGCTGCCCCGCAGATGATAAAACGAATCAGTTATTCAGTCTATGTCGCAGGTCGAATCTTTAATCGAGATGAGAGAAATGTAAGACACTCTCGACGATTACACATTTTGTCAACCGCCGCTCTCACTTCAGGTCTTAGATGTTATCGCTATGTCTTGATAACAGAGCAAGACTTCGTTTTCGAGTTTGTCAATGCTTTCATTAAGACACTCTATGTAGGAGATGAAGAGTGGTCTGATTTTGTCAATAAGTCGTAAGTCGTTTTCAAAACAATAATGTCAGGTTTAGAATAAGAACGATGACAATTATGTATAAAGTAAAAAATTATTATAACTGCGAAAAAAATTATTTCAAATATTCAAATTATTGTATCAATTTTCAAATTTACGTAATTGCTTAAAAATATACTGGTCACAATTTTCACAAAAAGGGACTGTCAAACTTAAAAATAGTAAGCATGGTAGTATTTTGACATTTCGGAGCATAATTTGAGGAGAACAGTCAAATATATCTACCTAGGTTTGGATGGAAGTGTCTAAATATTGAGAATATGTGTAATATCAAATGTAATAAAACAATAAAAATACTGGAATAAAAATTAAATATTACAAATGCAACATATTTTTCGCAACGAAGCTTAGTATATCATAAATTATTATAAGATTAGAATGTTTAAAAATAATATAAAATGTTTTGAAATTTGAAAAATTGTAAGATATACGAAAATATATTCAATAAAATAATTGAAGCAGTATTATCAAATTAGTGATAATTTTTTAGAGGTGAAATTTTAAAATTAATATCATTTAACATTAAAGAAGTTCATAGAACTTAATACTAAAAAGAAATAGATACTCGTAATTACTGTAGATTGTAAACATCTAACTATTTAAATTCCTTTGAATATTTTTCTCTTGCCGTGAATTCACCATCCGGGCAACACTGAGTTTCATCAGAACAATGCTCCAATCCTGCTGGCGAGGTTGACGATTTTCGAAGCAAATAGTTTATTCGCAAAAAGGGTCGTGGTACCATACCTCGATCTTGACATTAATTTAGACCATGGTGTTGGGACTGTAAGAGGGACAGGTGTGCAATGCAAATGAGAGGAGGATGGAGGCCCCGGATGTGGAAGGAGATTCGTGCTCGCGGGGATACCTAACTAGGAGTCTAGGGAGCGAGTGTCCGCGCGTGCCGCCATCTTGCTGGCGATGTGCGTCCATCTCTGGAAGGGAGGTGTCGTCCTTCGCGGAGGACAGGAAGGTGTGGGTCCCGCAGGTGGGGACACTCGGCACCGTCCTCCTCAAGCTGCTGGCCAACCAAACGGTTGTTTGGTGAGCCAGAGGACGAGACCAAAGAGAAATATCGCACATTGATCCGCGAGAGCATCAGCAACTAATTACGCAGATTTATGTGCCCATTGTCCATTGTCTTCTGCGAGGCGAATGCGAAAGTGGCGGGAATGGAGCCTCGTTGAAGAGCAGCAGCACGACAGATAGGGCAAGAGCCACGGAGCGGGAGCCCGGGACCACCATTGGGCAACCAGCCCCGCCTGCTCCTGGCTCTTCCTTGAAGGTACACTGCGTTCGACGTCCCTTTCGCATCTTCTTTGTTTTTGCATTCGACGCGGAGATAAGCACGCTCGACCAAGGCTCGACGCACGATCGCGATAAACGGATGAGAACGTGCGAGAATGATGCCACCAAGGTGACCTTCGTTTGGGACTTTCGAAATGTGAAATTGGTTCGCATTCCGGGCCAAATTTATGCCACTTGGAGACGCGTCACGTCGTTTTTATAGAACAAGAATTGGAAATCCAGCTGGGGTCAATTAATTGACCAGGTTCAATTGGATTGCAAAGACATCCTTAGGCCAGTATGCATGATGTATGGTCTTTCGAGCCGGGAATATGTTGTTGCGGATGCGAAGAAGCGTCGTAATTCAAAAGAAACAGGACTCCAGCAATGCAAATGGCCAGTCATGATCCTATTGGCAGCCTACTAACAAGCCTTCGGAGGAAGGTGCCTCCGTTCACCAGGCTACCATTCCAACAGGCTGTGCTGTACCGAGGCCTCACACTCGCCAAGATGCTGCTTCGCGATATCCGGCCTTTCTATCCCAACGAGAGACACGATATATTAGCCCGTGTACGAGTATGCTTAGCTGCACAACAATAATTAGCCTTATCAAGTACCCCCTAACCACTTAGTTTCCGCTTCTTCTTTCTTCGCGTAGTTTCTTGCGACCCCCACCTTGGTACTGGCGCTTCGCGTGGTGCACGTAAATACGAGTTACACGTGTAACCGCGTAACTTCCACCGATGTTAAATACTTACTCGGGCATCTTTTTGCTATGTAATGACCGCCACGATGGCCACGCTTCGCGATTTCAAAGGAGATAATCACGTCAACGCCCCGATCGATTCAACGAATGTATTACGCCAAAGACGCGCGGAAAAGAACTTCATCAGAGATAGTTATTTATAAGTTCTTTCAAATTTTACAAGAATCGTCGAAATAAAATGCCTCAGAGTTTCAGCCCTTCGAATCGTTTACGATTTTCACATTGTACATCATTCTTAGCTGGATAAAAATTACTTTCGATAAATGGTAACATTAAGCATGTTGTAATCATGAACAACTCTTTATTTTGGAATTAAGGATTATGGGATATAAAGAGTAAAGATATGAATATTATATTTTATACTTTTTGACCTGTCAAGATACCAATTTCGTGTTCATAATTTATATTATATTATAAATATTGTATTAAATAATTTATTCAACTAATATCAATAATAATAAAATTATAGTTATAGTTGATTCAGATGCTATTAAAACATGTTTGAAATAAATTATACACTCAATTTATGTTTAATAACTTTTGTGTCGTTTAAAATTTATTTTTGCTAAAACAAAATTAAAAATCTGTTTCTAAGTTTCATTTCAAACATTGTTTCGAAACCTAATTGCTTTGGCCAAACTTGATTACATTTAGTCGAAGAGTTTCCATTATTTTTTCTGGCTAGTGGCGTGAATTCAAGAGTCTAACAATACGGGCATGTGTACAATAATGACAAGTCGGTTGACGCAGAGGAAAAAAGAACAAAAGGCGGAAGAAAATGGAAGGCTGCTGATGGGCGAGCGAGCGGCGAAGAAGCAAGGGGATGAATTTCTGATGCGAGGAACGTCCGGAGGCTGGGCGAGAAGAGTGACAGGAGGCAGACGAAGAGACGAACGGATAGACGGACAAGCGAACAGACAGACGGACGGACGGACGGACTGAAGGTCGGGGGAGGACTTGCATTGTGATTCTCGCGCAGTCTGCTAGGATGTGACTGACGGGTGAATCCGCTCACCTCCTCCTGCCCGCCAAGACCGCGAGTCTTCGCCTGCCAGCTCGAGACTGTTTCTTCCAAACAGTGCGAAAAGTCGATAAACAAATGCTGTCGATTCAATGGAACTTCGTTTTGACATCTCCAAGATTAGTCTGACGAGACTTAAGAGATCCAATGAAAGATTCTATCTTGTTTTCGTTTTTCGTCTCAAGTAAAACGTAAATAGGTTAAACAAATCGTATTAAATTTGACAGTTGGATATGGATATATTTTTCACTTGTGGGCTATTCCTTAAATAAACAAAACGTTGCGGAAACATCACAAAAAATCTAACAACATTTGGGTAACGGTGCAAAAATTCAAAGTAACGTTACGTAACTTTGTTTCAAGATAAAGAAATTAGGACAAGATAATTTCAGTGTAATCTCACATTGGACATTAAATTTTCAACTTATTTTATTTTAACTTCCCGATGCTTTGCAGTTAAAAAAGTGTAAGGTTACCCTTCAAACTAGATTTATTAATAAAAAGAGAATCTTATAGAAAGATCACATTTAACCCTTTTTGCTTAAAGGGGCGCTTTTCAGTTATATATCGGGCTGCGTTTTTATAAACTAATCCAACTTAAGAAATCTCCTCAAGACTTAGCAAGGAACGTTAAGAATGTTTGTGAATCTATTGCGTTAAATTAGCATAACGTTAAAACAATTTTAATCTAACATTTGTGCAATGATGAAGTAACCTCATTTTGATTTTTTACTTTCAATGCTAAAACTACATTACGTAATATTAATTTAATGTAGCTACAGCGTTACTCTAGATCTTCTGGAAAATTCCACTTCTATTGGTGATAAGAAATACATGTAGGATTCAATTAGCAGCTGTCAATATTTATTTGAGTTGAAATAAAACACAAATAATGGTTGAGATGTGTGTGGCAAGGTAGTTAATATATATTCGCAATTCATTTGATGTATAAATACTGTATATGTAATAAATATTTGATTCATCTAGAACGACTATAAAACTTTTTTGCGGAAATTCGTCACTTTATTAAGAACGTCCCTCGAAAAAAACAGATGATTATTCCTTCGAACATGCATACGAGGCCTTCAAACTTCAACTGTCTAGTTTCGTGACTCACTTAGCAGGACCGCTGAAGTGACAGGGTTTGGACGAAGACGGAGCACCTACTTTTTCTTACTACCTGACTGATTGACTGATGAGACGACTGTTATCCCAAGTCAACACTCACTCCATCAGTCAAATTCCAGCAGACGCTTGGGATCGTTGTCGCTCGAAAGGTCCTGTCAATTTAATTACTGACGCAACCAGGACAACGATTTGAAAAAGCGTCGAAAGCCGCGAGAATCGCACGTCCAAGCTAAGTAGTGAACGGCTCCCGGACTTAATTGAAAATCGGTTGCTTTGCCTGCACGATAAAGATAAGGAATCGGCGAACCGGCTACGCAGTTGCAAGTACATCCATTGGCATGATGGATGGACACGAGTGCAACACACATGCGCGGTGGCCATGCAACAAGCGATGATCGATGCAATCGGTAACCCCGTTTCCAAAACCAAATTCATTTATCGAGGACAAATCAGCGTCTGGTAATTTGCATCGACACAGATCGTTACTTAACCATTCTATGGGACCAATTCGGCGAATCGTAATAAAATCTATTAATTTCGATCAATGTCAATTGAACCCTTTTCTTGACATACTGGATTTGAAGATTTGATATTGAATTTTGACATTTGTTGTAATATGCAAAACAGTGAATTCTTCGAAAATTATTATTGATACGCAAATTTGAATAATACATTTAAATCATTCTGATATGTTTTTATGAAATGAATAGTTATTATGAAATGATTTTCACTTAAGTCAAATCTCATCAAAAATGGTCTGTCTCTGGTAAATTTATGTGAAACTTGAAACTTAAAGATTCTGCGTGACAGATGCTATATCGGTATTGATCAGGCCGTTATTGTTTCCACAAAAGCTCGTCTTTGTTCGATGAAAAACGACGGCGACAGTAACGCCGTCACGTCGACTCAAATTAGCGGCAATCAAAAGGAAACGGCTTCCAAATGACCGACTCGGTTCTCTCGTTTTCGCGGCTGACAGTCTGCCACGAGAGAGGTCTTAACCGCGGGCCGACGCGAGGAAGCCGGGCGAGTGCGCACTCGGACAAGGAGCGGCAAATGATTAAGAGCAGGACGGACAGATAAATAGGAGCGTCGCGTGAAATAAAAGAACGTGACGGGAAGCAAAACGAAGAAGACGACGCCGTCATCGACGTGTCACTCAACTTTTATTCGGTCAGCCCTCGGAAGATCCGAGACGGGCTTTCTTATACGCTGCGTGTCATAATGTTTTGCGACGTTCTTCTGTTACGGACGTTCACTCGCGAAAATAATAATTGTTCAGCAGACGAGGAGAGGGAAAGAAGACCACAGGAGATGAGAAAAATGTAACTTGCTATTTACGGCGCGGCGACAGATACCAAGCAGCTGGTGTCGATCCGCTTGTCCGTTATCATTTACTCGAGAGTCTTTTCAAAAGCCATCGCGGAATTCCTGACCTCTCATTAGAGTTGCGTAGCGACGCCCATCAGCACACTTATCAATCATGCTAAAGACGAATTGGAATCAAAATTCCTCAGCCTCCGTTACAGAAGCCATAAATATTATAATCATCGCATAATAATACGTCAATTAAAAGATGTTTACCTTGTAAGGACTCTAATTCATCTTCCGTTGGAATCAAATTGAAAATAAAAAAATGGTTACAAATTATTCACTTATTTTAATTAATGTTTCATCGTAGAACTCAAAAGAAATAATTAGGGACTTTGAACCCTGCTAAGGAAAAAGGGTTCAATAACATCAACCTATTTCGCTTGACTCAGATAACCCTAATTTCCATGAACGACTACAAAGTGTATGCCAGTGAAATTTGAAACCAGACTTTAATAACGCTTTATTAAGGTTCAGTTAGAAGTTCCTTAAAATCAGTTTAACAGCTTTCCGGCTATAGTAATGCAATTGATTGTCATCTGCCAAAAATACTCATGAAGTTCGAAATGTAATTTGCGCTGACGTGGCTAAAGATCTAAGAGTGGCTTAAGATCTAAGAGTTGCTAAAGATCGGTCATCGTGTGGCTGTCCCATCTGGTCTGCGACAGATTGACAATGATTTCTCTCTCATTAGATCAATCAGCCTGGCTGGCCGGCAAGACTTCGCGGCGTATCTTAATCCCAGTGAGAGAAGGATGACAGCGACTAGACAGAGAGATGAAGAAAGAATGAGGGAGAGAGAGGAAACCAGAGAGGGAACGTGAGTCTTACTCGACGAAACCCAAAATAGGCCAGCGTGCGAACGAGTCGACGCACCGATCCGTTCTAATAAATACTATGTCAGCATAAATAAGCGGGAAGAAAGATGGCAGGCGTGCTGTCACGTGGTTGACGGAAGCTTGATGTACAGGAGGACAGGTGCATCGCCCCTCTCCCCCTCTATGGCGCCCTCCTCTTGACAAAGCAAATGGACCTGGCACTTTATTGTCCCGGGTATTACATCGTCTAACCAATTAGCGAGCCGTTTGGCTTGAATTACGGGCCGTAACTTATCCTCTTGGCCCGAACAAATCAATGGCAAATTTGACGAAAGACAGCGCCCGGCGAAAATAGCCCCGGAAAAAAAGACGGCTATTTATAGCGCGCCCCGAGCCCGCGGGAAAAAGCAGCGACCGCGCAATTAATTCCAATTACGACGCGTGCGCGCAGTTTTACGGCGCATTATTTTTAACCGCCGACCCTGCCGAGTCTAATTAACTGTTTATGACGCAGGTGCACGAAAACAACGGCTCGCGCGATCCTCGCAGTAATGAGAGCCACGTTATAAGACGCAGGAAAAGGTGGCAGGGCGTCAGTCCGTCAGGGGCGGCGAGCCCAGTTCAGATTTATGCGACACACATGCGGCTACGCGTATAACTCACTTGGGCGTCCCTCCTCCTGGTTCCCCGCGGGTCTTTCTCAACTTATTCCTTTCTCGGCGTCGTGTTCGATATTTATTGCATATCAGCATTTTGCCTGGATCAAATTCTCTGCCCCTTTCGGGTCCTCGAGTCTTACACAGACCTTGATAGTATACTAAGTTATATTCCAAGCAATGACGGGGACCTTCTCTAAACCATCCGATGGCGAATGGGTCCCGTTCGTGATGTTTGCAAAGTATAAATTGCTTCAAAATAATTTAAGGCTACACATATCAAAAGAGTAACCTGATCAAAGACAGTGAATACCAAAACAGTTGGGTCATCTTAAAGTCTTCTGGCAGAGTAATGAAATAAATGATGATGGACTTGGTACCCCATGTGAGAGTCAAAATTTGTAGCCTGTCCTTGGGATAATGTCTACTGTCACTCAATACTTAGAAGTCTTTGAAAAAATTCTAAACCAATGATATCTTCATTTCTACTTTTCTTTGACTATGTCATCGTCCGCAAATTGCGAACATAACCTCAAATTCAGGCTGAAACATCTGTAAGCTTGACTCTTACTTGGACGCTTGATCTTCGGTTTAGGCTTTTAAGTTTTCGATATGTCACATGGCCGATAATCGAGTCAATTTTTCACTTATCCGAGTTGTCAAAAGGCTCGCCCTTCGTTCGCGAGAACACATGCACACGTGCGTGTGTATTTACACTAGTCCCTCGGATCCGCAGAAGGAAACCGTACAGCCGTTCCCGCGCCCCACCCGCAGCAGTAGCCGTGGCATTATATCGTGAGCACAGAAGTAATTTATAGTTGCAATAATTTATTGGATACCATGGGGGTTTATATTCGCCTGACGCGTAGCCATCCGTCACCGTCAGTGACGTCACTTCTCCCCCCACATAATAACTACCTACGTCTGCTTCCCCGCTGCCGCTCTTCCCCGCGCGGCCCCCTCCCGAAGTTTGCTGTTTCCCCCTCCATCAATAGTTCGCGCAACAACTCGCTTCTCGAGATATCACTTCTTTGTTTCGTTGGTTTCACCGCGAACAGTCCAGGCGGCCAATTTTCCCACAATGAAATTCGAACGATGGGTTGCGTTGAAGGTGGGAACCCTGATAGATGGTCTTACGCGGTTAAAGGAGGAAATGTCCTCCCGCGGTATTTGCGGATAGACGTGAAGCCTCCCCCTCCCCCTTGAGAGCCAAGTTACTAGCGTTTCTCTGATGGTTGGCAGAGATGACAAGTCGAGTCCAGATCCAGATATGCTCGTCACGTTTCTGCTTCGCCTTAGCGAAGGGTAGAGACGAGCAGACGGAAGCGAGTGGAACTGACGTTGACGGGTGTTTGTCACTGTCCTCGGCAAATAATATCCAACAACACCCAACGAGATACAACGATTTCGCTTAACACCCACTCCGCTCCCCTCGCAACATAGATAGCTGCAGGCACATACGGGTCTGTTTACAAACGATAAACGAAGTCCTATGTGGACCTACTGAGTCTAAGACGTTTTCAATTCTGCCAGATGATATATTTGATGTAGAGGGTTTTATTAAGAATTCAAAAACGATGTTAATTTCATCGCTAATTAAGAGATGAATAAGTTGGTAATGGTACATTAAGGAAGTTTTACGGTTAAAAATGTTACAGTGGATTTATTAGAGAAACATGTGTGAGCTTTTCAGAAATACTTAAGTCAACATAGGAAGGATTAGATCAACACGATTTTGAGGTTAATATTTTGGTAAGACTGAAGAGTTGACTAAAGTGGTCATGGGTTGTGTAAATTTAGGGAAAGTTTGAACAATTTTTTAAAACCATAAACATCTTAATCGTAGAGTAATTATTTTTAATTGAACTATTATGAACTAGAAATTAGTAGCTTTAATTTAGAGGTTTAATGCTAGAATTAAAAGTTGTACAACATGTACGCAAAATATCAATTCTATGTAAAATCATACTAGAATTTCAACATTTTACACAAAAAGATGAGTTAGGACTATCATGAGTTTTCATCTTCTTATATTTTATCTGCCCGCTGCAATAGCGTCGATGTAAAAAGAAAAAATATGATGTAACTAGTTTGCATGTATAAAATATTCTGAGTCTCAACATTTAATATACGCTATAGTCAATAGAATAGTACCTGGTCTATCAAATATTATATACATTTTTCAATAGATAGAAGTATAATATATACGTAAAAATAAGGTTCTTATTTTATATTCACTATTTTATTTTATACAAAATAAGATGGCATTTTATTATTTTATATTTGTACTTTTATAACAGTCACTGTAATAAAGATAATTAAAACTAAAATTATAATATATGGAATTCAACGAAATTGCATTTTTTTCAAGGAATGATTACTTGGCTATTGTGACACAGAAACTAAATAAGTATCGGAATAATAAATATAAAGAGATTAAATATGAATCGTGTAAAAATATAAAATTTATTTGGATAGGCTCCAGTATATAAACTATGATTGACACTTATTGAATAGTGTATAATTATACGTAGTGGAGATAAAGTGAGCATGATAAAAGTGATTTAATGCAATTTATTAAAATGCCACGTTCTGTTGATAATATGATGAGCTAAAGTTATCGAATCAAAAGACTTTAATCAAATATAAATAAGATACTAAGACTGATAAAACGATTAAAAAAATGTTAATTTCGATGTTAGTTATTAATGAGCTTAATTAACTGTGACAATAGAGTTATTTTAATACAATAATACAACATAATCGTAATAATGTTTTTCATTTTCTAAGTTTATTGAATTGATTTAACAGTCAGCTAATTTGTCGCGAAAGAAGAAAACCTTATTGGTTTGCTAACAGGTTTTTTTATGTGCAGTAAGATGATCGCATTTTTATTTGCAATGTATTGCGTTACGGTGTTTACTGATTGACATTTTTCGAATACACGGAATGAAATCTCCCCTATTATATTTCCGCTTCCCCAACCTTCGGGGACAAAATTTAACTAACGCTCGTAATTTATTCTTGATTTATTCATCACGAATATATAAGCGTATGAATAGTGGTAATTTGTCTACAAAACAAGCTTTTAAGGTTCATAAATCTCATATTACTGACAGAATAGATATTATGAACAGCCAAAAATAATAGTCAATAAAATGATCAGTGAACTTCAATCCAACAAACAGCCTAATTGGAAATTAAATTTTTCATTCGCGGGTTCTAAATTTCGACGGTTTCGTAATATTAATTACATAGCTGTTCCGTGATCATAAGAACTAATTTGTGCTAACAAATAACGTGGTTTAAAATCGACCTCATGGTAAATATTACGATTTTAATTGACTTGAATATTACTAAAACAAAACCCTGCGACTCGCGCAGTTGGACAAAAATCGTAAATTAATGATGTGTAATTGTGATTCGCGATGTAATTAAAAATCGCATTCAATACAAAATCGCACCGCACAGTTGTGATATTAATATGAAATGAAATTGATAAATGTTCATATTTATTTTGCATGCATTGCAAATTGTTTATATAAAGGAATAAGGATTATTCTGAAAATGACAAATGTGTGGAAAATGGCTTTCAGATGAATATTCTGAAAATAATATTTTTGTATCAAATTTACTTTTTATTTAATTCTTTATTTTGAAACAGAACAACGTACAACACCCTTTCGTGAATGAAGTTACAATAAATTTGATGTAATTATTCGATCAATGATTTTATTTACATTTCATTTGTTAAAGTTTCCACGTGAATAATTGAGAATTACATTTCAATGACGCGATTTTGTGTTAAGATCGTTACGAGTTTTGGCATGGCCTGTACGTGTAAGCACTCGTAAAAGCCAGATGAAGGATGGCTGGCTACTGTACATTTTCTTTTTACACCCACCAGCGCCACCTTCCGGTCTCGTTAACCTCGCTGAGATGGATTAGAGGGCGGCGGGGGCATTTTTGTCGACGCGGAGTAACTCGCGCGGCTGATTCACGGCTCGCTTTTCAATTAAGCCCGCGGGACGCGCGACGACGTACTCCGTTCTCGGGATAAAAAATTGTGACCACGTGATTTAGCAAGTGCTTTCGTAGGTGCGGAACTTTACGGACACTTGAGATTTCATTTTTCTTGTCGTGGCGTACACGTGACGCAAAAACGCGCCCCATAACTTTTGAGATCTGATTTAAGTGTGTTTTGCGAAAACAATTTCTTTTCGGCCATTTTTTTAATTACAGAAACAAGTACAATGAAAACGTAATAGAACATAGTTGCTAATTGTTAAAGTATTTTAGAATTACATTTTGAGAAATTAATGAAGAGAAAGATATAAATGAGGAAATCGTTTTGGGATCAATTTTTTTTTATAAAGAACGGAGGGATGATTAGAGAGAATTATTTGGAGTGACAAGATTCAGCAGGTTCAACAAAGAAGGCGACAGGAAAGAAACGCCCTGGAGGTGAAGGGAGAGCTAAGAAGGGGAGAGGTCTTGGCGACAGCCGTCAATCGATTGTCAACCGGGTCAGCCAGCCAACCTAACCTCAGCTTCTCCAACCCCTTGTCGTAGACGCCGTTCTCCTCCAACTAAACTTCGCGCCGCTTTGTCGTAGGAGTCACTCAAAGGAAAATAGCCTCACAAAACAGTTGATTCAATATTAAATTGCTGAGAAAATAAATAGAGTTTTGTGTTTTTCTAGAACAGTATTGAAATTTCAACTAAAATATAGAAGGTGGATAAAAAAATTATACTTTAATACAAGAAATACGAAAAAGAACAAATGTTAATCAGAAGATAAATAACAATGCAAAGGCAAAATAAACACTGTCGAGGTGTAAATTGTAAAAACGTATATTTTGACAAACACGTAGGTAAAAAGCATAAACAAAACACAAAAATGTAAATACGTATTTATATACAAGCATGTAAAGAATATAATCAAAACAAAGTTTGTTTTTATTACAAGCAGCAACAAAACAAGGTCGAATGTAGTTTGGAAACAAATAATCGGCCAAATGCAGACAGAAATAAAAATAAAATAATAATTGAATCATTCTTCGAATCTCAATTTACTCACGCGAAAAACAATGGCAAAAAACTAATTTTCGAAACGAAATCAGTCTCTGAATAAATTTCGCGGTACGGAATGAAAGAATGTTTGCCCCTTTTCATAAGCGTATTTGCTTGTGTTACTTTTTGCCTGTGTTAATTACTTCCTCAGGCGCGGCGGGGAAAAAGTCCGAGTCGAATGAAACGCGAAATAATTTCAGCGGGAAAATATAAACTGCTGCTGAAGTAACGAGTCTCGGACGCGAGATGACGAGGTGTCTTGCCGAGTGACAGGTCGACACAGACGTCCGTCTCCGGACACTTTTTACCCTCGGAGTTATTTCACCGCTCAAAAGTCCTCGAGAGTATGTTTATATATATAGAGAGAGATACACATATGTTTAAGTATATGTGACTATATATATTAATATATATACACATGTAC